>MU132190.1:32579-60599 GCA_015039395.1 Ceratobasidium sp. AG-I
GTAGCTATTTGTCACAAATAATCTCATAAAATATGCCGAGCTGAGAACTATCAGTGCATATAAGCTACTGCCTTGTGTTTACTAGTACTTAATCACGAGTCCCTGTGTTTTAAACACCACGATTTACCTAGTTGGAACCAATAAAATTTGCCTCCGAGGCGCACAAAGGGGCATCACGTTGTAAAGAACCGGGTGTTTGAATCAGACTTCCACTACTATTTCGAGTCCCTACGTAGCCAGAAGAAAAAAGCGAGAGTATCGATTATAAGCGCCCAGGGGTTTTAAAAAAGAGCGCCGGGAGTGAAAGAGACTATTGCACGTGCGAATTGCACTCAAACGAGATGACGTTTATACTAGTGGATTTTCCTGAGCGAGGCGCGGAGAAATATAAAAGCAGCCTCCTGAAATGATTGTTTTTCAGATATTACATCTTATTACCTAAAGCGACAGTTGTACTCTGAGGAGTAGGATATAGCCTTAGCTTGGTATGCTGAAACCGACTTGAGTGGATTAAGAAACATGTGAAATATTGGTTGGTCAAAGCTTAATTGTATTCCTTAGCTTGGATTTCTTTCCCTAGATCTCTCATGTTGAAGCCATGTTTTTCCGATTTATACTGAACAACTTCAAGTCGGTTTCAGCATACCAAGCTAAGGCCATATCCTACTCCTCACAGTATAACTGTCGCTTTAGGTAACAAGATGTAATATCTGAAAAACAATCATTTCAGGAGGCTGCTTTTATATTTCTCCGCGCCTCGCTCAGAAAAATCCACTAGCATAAACGTCAACTCGTTTGAGTGCAATTCACACATGCAATAGTCTCTTTCACGCCCAGCGCTCTTTTTTTAAAAAGGATATCTGGGCGCTCAGAAATTCCAAAAGTCTTCCACGAATCGCTATACGGTGATGTAGAGGGCTTACTGTTACTGAAAGCAGCATAATGAAGGACGCCGGAGTAGGGGCGCTAACCTATGCGGTAGGGCTATTTAAGTTTGGCTGCTCATCGTAGTCTACTATCTACTCATCACTCTACCTCACCAACTGCTTCACAATAGTAAATTCAATGGGTTTATATACTAGAACTGATGATTTAAAGGTGAGAAAAACGCGCACCACCGGGATAATCCCACTAAATCATAGAATTATTTGTATGACAATGGTTCCAATATCGCCTCAGGCCTTGAGCCTGCGTCAGCCACAAAACGCCACCCCGAATTCTATTTTGACAACACTCTACTGGTCATACAAGTAAGAACAGCTTTGTTGATCTGAGAGATCTGAGTAACACTATGCACAAGATTGAGGACACGTTATTCAACGTACATAAATACCAGCTCGTGAAGTCCGAGACCTTCTCAGACATGTTTAGCATAGCTGAGGCGTCTGGAGATAAGCTAGAGGAGGAGGGCTCATCACCTGAGAACCCAATCGTGATGCTCGGAGTGGCAGCGTCCGATTTCGAGGCTTTGTTGAAGGTCTTATATGCTACGTGAGCTACCGTTTCACATTTCAAGAAGATCTGAAACCTGACTGATAGGATATCTATTTACTTAAAGCCGTTTCTCGACAAACCAACCTGACCTTGAAGCCGGGCTCATCATCCCTGCATTTCAACTCGCGAACAAGTGGAACTTTTCGGAGCTCCGCGCCTATCTAATACCGTTAGCGGAAAAGGTCCTCAACGATGTCGACAAGATCGCGTTTGCCCGAGAGATTGACGTCAAAGATTGGCTTGCTCCGGTACTAACTAGACTTTGTCAACGCAAGGAGCCGCTGAACAGTGAGGAGGCATTCAAACTTGGCGTTGATAGCCTACTACTGGTGTCTCGCATACGAGAAGAAAAGCTCACCCCGAAGTTACCCCTGCTCTGCCCTAAAAACTGTAACACGCAGTTGACCTGTCCTGGTTGTAAAACCAACGCACCTACTTTGGTTTCGACTCTGACGGATGACGAAGTTCAGCCGAAGGTTAAGGCCTGGATTGACAAGGGTTGTGTTTTCGCTACTTGAGTGGGCTCTTCTGAACCTTTTTGAGTTGAATTTGTGTGTTGGGCTAGTATTGAAATGTTGAATGCAATTAAGACAAGCTATACGCTAACGGTTGTATCGTCACATCGCGAATACCAGAACTTTTAAACCGGTTGGTTTACAGTTCCTAGATAGGAACCTGGAGTACGCCACTATAAAAGGACGTGAGCTGGGAACGATCGGGTTTGTGATTTTGGAGCTTACTCGCGGGTTTATGTCCTACACTAAAATTATGCCCGTTATTTCCGTCGCCGGCGAGACTGGAGCACGCGAAACCGCCCATTCCATATAGCCGGCTTTTTTACGGTAAGCATAGTTGGTAGGAGTTATTCGCTTGTAGAGCCATTGACGTCGTACTCATCAGAATTGGGCCTGGATAAACATAAAACCGCATCACTTTCGAAGGTGGAGGAGGTCCTTGCAAATCCTAGGCCGTTGACGTCGCCTGAGTTCTGTCCAGCCTTTACGCGATACGCGTCTAGACATACATATCGATCTGCGCCTCCGCGTCATCAAACCGAGGCGCTCGATACAAATAACTAGAGAAAGGGGTAATTATTATAACAATGTTTGGGGAGGTCGTGTAATCGGAAATGTCAAACTTACCTACGAACTTGGCTACAACAATCTGAAAGCAAATACAGCGTCTACTTACTAACGCGAATCCTTCGGGTTCAATTAGGAATGAAATAGGATTTCTCGGAAGTAGGGAGCGCAGCGGAGCGGTTTTAGTACAGCAGCATGGAGTTGTGAGAATCGAGAGTGGTATCCACGATGCACAAGAACTAGAAGAGCGACTCTGCACAGTTTAGACAGCGAGTAAACCCGGTCCGCATGTTATTTTTCGTATCGAGAGAACGCCAACTGAGGTGCCGTTGAACAAATTTCAGAACCGGGAACCCAGAGTTCAAGCCGATTCGGTTTTTCTAATATTCCGAACGACCTGGGAACAGAGTCAGAGACGGACGCTTCGACCCCAGTTTGAGCGTCAGGTACGGTAGGTGCAACTTCAAATCCCATATCATTCGTCGCACCAGGCTTGTGATCGTCTCGTTATGAATCAGGGAGTGCAGCAGGTGACAGCTTGGGAGAGTGTTCCGAGCCGAGAAAAGGAGCCAATTAGTTTCCACAGATTTATTTTCAGGTCTTAGTCCCAAGCCTCCGCTGTCTATGTTGTAACTTGGCCCATCAGGTTTGAAGTTTGACGTGTGAGCTTGACAGAGTGTGCGACAGTTGACCGTAAAAGTACCACCCAACTATAGACGCGTCGAAGCGCGAACCTGGTTTGAAGATCAAGTAGTATTCACACGTCATGCGTGGGGAAAATACGGCCCCAAGATAGCCAAGAACAGGGCAGTAGCAAAGCGTAATAGAGGAATGTGGAGGGCTGGGCGACAAGCGGAATACTCCTTATGGGCATTCAGGGTCCAAAGCGACTCGGTGCACGTGCACTCTACCGGGCGTACGCGGAATTAGGATCTTCCCACGTGAAATCCCCACGGGTACAAATGCCTGCCGCCCCACATTCCTCTGTGAGTACCGTTGGAACGCCTCCCCTCCTCTACTACCTACAAGCCTATAATGTCTTCCAGCTCTGTTTCAGGAGTCCAAATTCTCGGTGGGTTCGGTCTACTTTTTAGCTATTTTCTGTCGTTCTAATTTCGCGAAATGAACGATAGGCAAGGTGCAAGGTATGCTCGTTGACCAGTAACGATATAGGTACAATATTCAATCCCTCTTTTAGGCGCACAGTCCGAGATTCTCACGGAGCCCGCATTGCGCTTTGTGGCCGCTTTGCACCGTACCTTCGAGAGCACACGCCAGGAGGTTTGATAGTCTAACTCTTCTTGCTCAAACGTCTCTAATCTTTCTTTTGTAGTTGCTCGCTGCTCGTCAAGCCACGCAAAGGCTTTTAGATGCTGGCCAAAGCGATAAAGTTTGGACCTTCCCTCCTGGTAAGAAACTCCACCATGTGTATATATTCGGTTTCTTATCTTTGGCTCCAGAAACCGCCACCATTAGGGATGACCCCACATGGATCTGCTCACCTCCCGGTCCAGGTTTGGAGGATCGTCGTGTTGAGATCACTGGCCCGACCGATCGCAAAATGGTCGTCAACGCGCTCAACTCTGGTGCAAAGACCTTCATGGCTGACTTCGAGGGTATGTCTTCCTCTCAACCCTTCCTTCCATCGACTCATGGGAAGCCTATTAGATTCTTCTGCTCCTACATTCCAAAACATGTTGAGCGGACAGGTCAACTTGCGCGATGCCATCCGCCGCGAAATCGACTTCACTACCAACGGCAAAGATTACAAGCTCAAGCCAGTTGGTCGGACCGCCGTCTTGATCGTCCGGTAAGTCGTCGATGTGTTCGACTTTTTAAAAAAGAAACTCACCTATCTTCTACAGACCTCGTGGATGGCACCTTGACGAACCCCGGGTTCTCGTCGACGGACGTCCCGTCTCCGGTGGAATCTTCGATTTCGGCCTATATATCTTCCACAACGGTCATGAACTCATCAAACGTGGCGTGGGCCCATACTTCTACCTCCCCAAGATGGAGCACTACAAAGAAGCAAGGTTCGTGCTTATCTTAGTTATTCTCTCTTCCAAACTCATTCTTGCGCAGGCTCTGGAACGATATCATCAACTTTTCTCAGGACTACATTCGCATCCCCCGAGGCACCGTCCGCGCTACCGTCCTTATCGAGACTCTCCCAGCCGCCTTCCAGATGGAAGAGATTCTGTTCGAGCTCCGCCAGCATTCGTCGGGTCTCAATTGTGGTCGATGGGACTATATCTTCTCGTTCATCAAGAAGAGGCGAGGCGAGGCTGCGAGCGTGATCCTACCAGACCGAACCAGCGTCACGATGGAGTCGCCATTCATGGACGCCTATGTGCGCCTCTTGATTCGCACCTGCCACAAGTAAGTACGAATCGTTTGATAGTAGCTTGCAAGCTTACGAGTATTTGTGTTAGGCGCAAGGTTGCGGCGATGGGTGGTATGTCCGCGCAAATTCCTATCAAGGGCGACGCTAAGGCGAACGAGGTTGCGATGGCCAAGGTGCGCGCTGACAAGCTCCGCGAGGTCAAAGCCGGACACGATGGTATGTCTCAATATATTTTATTTCTTTCGGCCATTCAACTCAGCCAACCACTCCTCGTTAGGTACCTGGATTGCGCACCCGCTCATCTGCAAGATTGCCATGGATATCTTCGACGAGCACATGCCCGGCCCCAACCAGTATCACCTTCACGCCGCTCCTTCTTCCATTGCACCAGCAGCCCCTGTCCTCCCCTCCGACCTGCTCAACCATCAAATTGTTGGTGGAAAGATCACCGCGGGCGGTCTTCAAGCAAATGTCGAGGCTGCTCTTGCGTACTGCGCTGCGTGGGTCTCTGGGAACGGATGCGTCCCTATCAACTACCTGATGGAGGACGCTGCGACCGCTGAGATCGCGCGTGTCCAGCTCTGGCAATGGGTCAAGGCTGGTGCTCAGCTCGTGAGTAATTCCAACATGTCTTCATACATACATTGCCTAACTCATCCGATTTCATTTCAGGACACCACCGATGTGATCACCGCGTCCTACATTGACAAGGTCATTGAACAGGTTGCACCCAGCGTCACCAAGATCGTCGCCAACATCAACCAGGGCCACGTCGACGTCGCCGCGGCATACCTCAGCGCCCAGGTCAAACGCGAGTGGCCGAGCGATTTCTTGACGAGCGATTTGATGCCTTACCTCGAGGCTCAGGACGGAGGAAAGTGGGTTCGCGCGGCACTTTGAGAGCTTTTATGGGCATTGAATATTGTGGATTATGTATTTATAGGTCGGCGTGAATAAAATGACCGTGGTTTATTGTCTTGGATCGTCCGTTGATGTTCGAATGTGAAGAGTTAGGTATGGTAGGAAGTGAAATTGTATCATGAAAGCGCTTTGCTGGTTTGTTTTAGTTTGTTTAATAGGTGTATTTTGTACACTTTGCACAGAGTTTAGGTACCTGCGTAGTTGAATTCGCGAGAGCTGGTCGCATTATGTAAGCATCAAGCCAACGCATATATCTGTCATTTATCTCTGTCCAACGCAACACGTCTGCTTGCAGATGGGCAGAAACCTCAACGACAAACATCTCAGCGTCAGAACGGAGCAGGGATTCCCACACTAAGCAGTGTTGCACGTGATCGGGTGAGCTCAGTTCTGCAGGCCGGGAGTGAGCTGTAGGACTGTGTTAGAATTGGCGCATACATCCCGACTGGATTATTATACGTACCGCGAAGGCGTCTCCAAACAAAATTCCAGAAGGTGCAATCATGCAATTGGCTACCACAAAGTAGGAGTTTCAATCAAGGCGAGTAGCGGAATCGGTTTCGATGTGGCTGGAAATATTATATGTAGTACATATGTCTCAGCAAGGACTCGTCGAACTGCTCACTGGTAATGATAGGGGTATACATCGCCCGGTGGAGCGATGCCGTTAATATCAAGGAAGACGCATTTTTGTCGTCCAAGAACTCGTAGAATTTTGGATGAACTACTAGATGCCAAGAGCACTACCCGATCAGTCAGTTTTCGGTTATTCGGGGACACTTGCCAGTGTATCAATTGACGATGTATTACACTAGACAGCATGTTTGTAGCAAATACCGAGATATCATATCGAAAGAAGTAAGCCTGGAGCGTGCATATGTATTCAGCTAGTATCAGATTCTCTAGTTATTGTTCAGTATTGACGAAGTTGTTCTTATGAGGCACAACCTTGCTATTACAGGGCACGCTCAACGTCGCAATGGGTACCTAATGTTCTCACGATTACGGTACCAAGCCTACGTGGACGTTCAAATTTAAGCTCCCAGATGTCAAGCCGCTTCTGTTCTGTATTCAGGCGACGGCGCCGTATCCTCGGTTTCCAAAATATGTCGTCCCACGGAGCAAGGTGAGATATTCGCAATTATTTCAGACCTTTCTCAGAATGAACCTTCCGGCATCATATGAATAAGAAGAGCGTGATGGTATGGTTGCCGAAGTCTTGCCTGAACATCCGCTCACATGTACGGTAGTTTCAAGGCTCAAGTCGTTTTTGTTTTTTATAAGCATCTTCAGTCGTAAGTTGGGATTTGGATAAGAATCAGTTGTGTGACTAAGCTAAATTTAATCAATGATCAAATGATCCTATAGGCGTTTGATGCCCACTCCTTTTCATGTAATGAGATGTGATTACAGGTCTGTACACCCGCTGAGCATGGTCTAACTAGTCTTTGTTGTTTAAGTTCCAGTCGAGAACTGTAAGGCCAAAAAACAAAACATGATTAGGTGTGTGATTCGAAGATTCATTCGTTGAGGCACGTACCGCGAAAGCATCCGCAAGCAGATTCGTAGGAGATACAAGAGAGAGATTCGCTACAATAAAGTAGCTATTCCAGGCAAGTCGGGAAGGTGAGTCGGTCTCGATCCTCCTAGAAAAATAACACATTCTTTATTAAGAAACAGAATTCAATAATCTTCCGCCCGTGCGGCTTACTCATAATCGAAGGGGTGCCCAACAAGCGAACCAATACCAGTTGCTATCAAGTATGCATATTTTCCATCGTCAACAAATTGGAAGAATGCTCGGGCTTCAACTTGTAGGTTGTTATTTTTGTCGATGACACCCGTCTCCCCCCCGATACCTGGGACTGTCTTGGCAATGACAGTGCCATTGGGAGCTGTCATTGTTCCACTTGATAGCAAATGCGTTTTAGTTGATGAGCTTTGTTGAGAATCAATGTATGCGTACTCGACCAGACCCAACCCGTAGCGGGTCCCAAGCGGCCCTTCGACTGGGTGGTTGTCACTCAAGGTGAGATTGAATGAGAACAAGTGAGTATATGCTGGCAACTGCTTGGCGCCCAAGACTGAACCACAGAGAGCCATTGTGGCAACAGCAAATGAGGTTAATCTATGCATGTTGATTTCAGAGCAGGAGAGCTGGAGGTAGTTGCGAGTTGGATATTTTCCTGATCCAATTTAGGTGACGTGATAGAGGACAACACTCAGGAGCTTTATACTAAGCGAAAAACGAGTCAGCCTAAATGTACGGCCTGTAACCGCCGCGGAGAATGTAGTCCGACTGGACATGCATTCTTATTGTTGGGCATCTTTCCTGCGGAATGTTGCTGTGGGGGCTGATGCGGGAGAAATGACTAGGAGTGTACTTTCTCATGATTCCTTATTTATGCGGGTCACACCCTTGGAGGCGATCAGCTTGATTCCTACCGTCTGCCCATTTGATAGTTTGTGGTGTGACATATCTCAGATTTCTTTTACCACGTATTGGATTCGTGGTGGGACAACAATTTGACTAGGAAAGGTACAGCAGTAACTAATTATACTTGTTTCCAGTGGTCAAACCAGCTACACGATTAAGCTTCATCTAGAAACTACAAGGGAAGCCATGACCTAGAAATACGGCCGCCGTAAAAGACGCGCCCACAACTGTCCACGGCCGCCGAGCGGAAGATGCAGTCCGGCTGCAAACATTGTGAGGTAAGAACCCGCCACTCTAATGCTCTCACAGATGCTGTAAATTACGACGCAGATGTTAGCGCTGATGAATATTACACTTGGTGCCTAGAAGCGTCATCTATAAAGTTTGGAAATCTCGATATGCTTGGGTATCAGATGAGGTTATAATCAATCTTTGACTCCTTTGGCAAGGGAGACACGGAGGTGTACGATTGATTCCCTTCCATGCAACAGATAGCAAAATAGAAGTAGTCCTTCGAGTACCTGCATTCACAACAATAGTAACCCTGGACAAAACAAAAAAACAAAAAAAAAGAATAACACAAAACCGGAGCCTTCAAACCATCTGACACAAGGTGCAACATAAAGCGCATGTATATAGTCCTATTTAAACTTCTTCCTGCGTAGAGCAGAAGGCTCAGTAAGAAGTTCAAGGTTACCCAAACGGCGAGCCTATTGAGGTGAGAAAATAAAGGATTGTTAGTCGCAATAAGGTTCGAAATTGAGGCGACTCACTTTAGCTAATACAGATACCGCGTCAGGTCGAGCGAACAGGTTATGGCCTCAGCATCCCAAGAAAACCCCCACGTAGGACCGGCCACCTCCGCAGGAACATGAAGCTCTTCCGGCCGTTTGGGCAGCATTTGTGCGTGTATAGCACGATACATGTCCATGTCGCTTCGATACTCGGCATAAGGCACGTTGAGAGTTAGAATCTCCTATGCAATATTGGACAGTTAGTGGCTGGATTAAGAAAGACGACGTACGAGCATCGTCTAATGCAAGTAAAACTAGTGCAAAATTATTCGCAACCACAACAGGTAGACTAACAATTCCAAGAGCACACACGTTAGTCTGTTTGTTCCTCACTGTAAGCACCTGGGTAGCTTCCTTGCCTTCATCTTCAACAAACCACTCGCCATCCACTAAGGAGACGTGCCTAGCAGTATAGCCTAGTCAAATCGCTGATCTCGAGTGTACCATGATCTTTCACAAGAAAATGATTCTAAATACGAGATCAGAAACAAGTAGCTGCGATCGTGCCATTCAGTGAGCACTCAGACTTGCCGTCTTGAGGTTTCCGTGGAGCTACAGCATGCGTGTCAGGTTTCATTCGGTAACAGATCTAAGTGGATTGGTTGTACCATTCCAATGCTGTGAAGATATAATACACCAGAGGCTACCTGAACATACTGGGTCCGAGCGCCGAGACAGAGGAAGAAAATAGACAGCCGAGGCGTACTAACAAGTAGCGCTCCATAATAGAGTTAGGCTTCATCAGTAAAAAACGCATTTCTAATTTGCGCTAGCCCTCTAAATTCGCGCGGGCTCTACTATTCAGTCCTAATTTGAGCCGTTTTCACCGTTTTTGCTGTTTAGGCTCAATGCACTCGCTTCACGCCATTTTATTTCCCACCAATTTAAACACTTTTACATTACATTCACCTGATAAGCCGAGGTTAATATTCGTCCGTATAGCTTCGTCCTGTCGGCTGCACCCGGGACACGGGTCCGTGTCCTAGTATCTTGCAAGGCATATACTGGGGTGCTACTATTGCCAAGTTGCGCACATCCACTTGCGAGATCTTATTGCACGGAAAATTGTAGTTACTGCGATAGAATAGCATCGTTGTGGCTTTTCCCACCTGTGACGACAAGTACTTTAAGATCTGCTCGACTATAAACGTCAACGCGACAATAGTGAACGAATTAGGGTATTACACCTGGCTTAAGCAATTGAGCGTGTTTGCTGCTGCGGTCTGTTGCTGAAGGCATGTCGTCGGGAGGGTTTGGCGTTGGTAGCGTGGATGTTGGTGGACTTAACGAATATTCGTCTGGCTTTGTCACGTGCTAGACCACGGATGGCATCTAAGCGCCATGTTGGTCGTTGTCTGTCTCACCCACACCTCAATCAACAATACAAGTCGAAAGAACTCACGGTACATATCATTTATCACATTATGAGATCTATATAACCTGCTAACATCATCGTATAATCGTACCTTCACGCATGGGATCACCCACAGTACTCCAGCGAACTTGCCCTGCTTTTACACCCCTCTCTGGGGCTGTTGAATTTCACTTGCAGGTTCTAGGTTGTAAAAAGGTACGTCACACTGCTGCTTCCCTCATCTTACGGCTATCCATATTACGTGCTTGTTAAACTAGTATCTGCGTTGATTGACACATCCCGAAGCCTGACCCGCTTTCGTTTCTGGCGCTTTCACGGCTATAGTATACAACCACCAGACGCCCCTGATACGGCCACTAATACTTGTTTCTTTTCAGACTGAGAAGGCTCTAACGGGGCACGTCCTAGCGAACACAAGAAATGGGAATTTAGTTCTCGTGAGTTTCGCTACAAATACTTCTCTCACCTTCCAATGTAGAAGAAGTGATATTTCATTAGCCTGATAGGTCCAAAGTCGAGCTACCGGCAACTTAAAGTAAGTTCAATCTATTCGTTGCATCTAAGATTCTAGCTTAACTTCTATACGTTTAGCTCACCATCGGGTCGCTGCTGCTTATTGAAGCGCTGCCTCACACATCGTGTGCACATATATCAGCAATCACTGTGTAATACAACAAGAGGACAACGCAGGTGTCAGACAGGCGCTCTCCGCGCACCCTCATGCAATTCTTGTTGGAGAACAAGAGCAACAGAAATGACGAGGAGAATTCAGGTGATTCGTCAGATGTTAATATGACTGAAGTGGGGTCAGATGACGAGGGTAAGAGTGACCAGAGTGGCATGAGATATTGTGTAGTATACTCTTCAATCAATACAAATGAGATTTCATCTCAAAAAGTCGCCAATTGAAAAACTGAGCTATAGCAACATGAGATAAATGAATAAATGGCGCCAATCAGCCTGAATTAAGGAGGCTCTCTAAACTGCCTAAATTGAGGAGCCCGAACCAAAACTGTCCTAATTATCACCGATGGGATTAAAAAAGGTGGAAAATGTCGAGACCCTCTAAACGGTGCAAATCGGCTTAAATGGCCTAAATTTAGGCCGATCCTTTTCCTGATGTTATTGTGTTGCTAGTCACCGTGTCGGTTGAAAATGTAGTCAACGGCACTTTCCACAAGCAGATGCTCATATCCCCCGAGCAAGGCACCGTGGAGGTACCGCCGAGCAAGAACGCTACCGACTAGACCGGCCCACTGTGTACTCTGAGCGCCTCGTCCAAAGAAGCGCTAGTGCGTGGGCTCCATTGGTGGATGGTGCCGTTAGACGAGCTAGAGACGATATAGGTACTGTCAGGCGAGAAAGCCACCGAGTAGAACAAGCTGGTATATCCATGAGCCGCTCGCCAAGAGGAGCGCCGGTACACATGTCCTAGACACCAATGGTTTTGCCTCCCGACCAAGAGACAATGCGGGTGTCGTCGGGTGAGAACACAACTGAAAAGATAGTGTAATCGTGTCCCCTGAGTAGGTCATCTATGGGAGTACCAGTTCATCCAGACCAGGCGCGGATAGTGTCGCCCGCTGAGCTAGAAACGATGAGGGTGTTGTCATGCGACCAGGCTACAGAATAAATCCAGCTGGTATGACCCTTCAGTGGGCCTAGAACAAGTGCCCCGGTTTGCACACTCTAGCTGCAGACTAGCATGTCGTCTGAGCCGGAGGCGACACACGAGCCACCGTTTGGTGGCGCAACCGAGTTGACGCAGCTGCCTATATTCCATCGCAGTAAAGACGCTCCAGCCCTCGCAGTCATGGCCGAGCGCCAAGGCACGCAAGCAGGTCGGGCCACAAATAGAGAGAAGCCAGAAGAGGAGCAGCAACTAATGTATAAACAATACGAGACTAGAAGGTTAATACTATAGGAGCCAGCTCGTGAGTCCAGTAATGCGGATGAGGGCAGGGGCCACCAGGCACGTGACACCAAATTAGAGTCCCACGTCACGACCGCTACTCGGAGCCGACAACCTCATACACACCACACTCTCCAAACATCCTACATCCTTCACGCCTTCCATTTCTCCGACACGTGACACTGCACTGTTCGGCGAGGACCATACACCTTTGAGAAACCCATCCGTCCTTTGCAAGTTTATGGTTCTATCAACATATGATCATTCGAGCCATTAAATTCTTGATGTCCACGAATTGCAATCGTCAAGCGCATGGGCCGTCTGGACAATTCAATTCCACACCTCGGTCGTTGTATCAACACCAACGAGGGCCAGAAGCTCCGCGAATCTCAGCGTTAGCTTTGAGTACGCAGTCCCGTTATATCTAATGAGTGTGAATTGACGCATTATTGTTAATTAGTGGTATCGACTCACAAAGACATCTGCATCGTCTACATAATTCTCTCCATATTCCGATTGATTTTGCGGTACTGGAACACCACCGATGTTAGCCGGAACGTTCGTTGGAACGCATGCCACGCTTTCGAATGGCCACTCCCAACGTTCAAGCGAACAGCCCTGAAGGCTCCTCCTCTCCTCTTCTCGAAGACGAGTAGCACAACTTGCTCCTGGACCGACCATAGGCGACAGCAGCGACAACAAGAATGGACAACTCGAAAGGTCGCTGCGCTGCGCTGGAGTGTCAGCATGCGGTTGCACCCACTCAAAATGCGTCATCTCCCGCCCCATGTCTACTAGAATTGCTTGCGTTGTTACCCCGCCCTTGGTTCAACATACTTAAGCCTTCCACATCTTCCTAACTTGGCTGAAACGATTCGAGTATTTCCTTGCACTACCTTATGTCCCCCACCATCGACTTTCCCTCATCCAGCAAACCCTTCGATATACTACACTACATGTACTCCATCTCGCTTGTCAACGGGAGCCCCATCGTGGTCCTGACGCCTCAGTACGCTTCCATATTCGCAATCATTTCAGACCATTCTCGGAGTGAGTCCTTCAAACATCGTATGAATCAAGATAGCACGAGGGTATGCCGGCCGAAGTCTCGCCTGGACATCCTCTCAAATGTGCGGTAGTATAAAAGCTCAGACTGATTTTCGCTTTTTGTAGGTACCGGCAATTGTAAGTTGGGGTTTGGGATTGGGGATTTGGATAGGAATCAGCTGTACGACTAAGCCAACAACCGTTCAGAGTAAATGCTGTAGGAATTTGATGAAATGTGATTTCAGGTCTATATCTTTGGTGAGCGTAGCCTAGCTAATTCTTGCCACTCAAGGCCCAGTCGAGAACTACGAGGTCAAGAAATTAAAAACGGTCAAATTTTAGTCGAAAACTCATCCGCTGGGACACGTACCGCGAAAGCATCCGCAAGTAGGGTCGTAGGAGACGCAAGAGAGAGGTTGGCTACGATGAAGTAGCTATTCCAGGCAAGTCGAGAAGGTGAGTCCGTCTCGATGCGCCTGAAAAATAGCACATTCTTTTTTAGGAAACGTAGTTCAATAATATTCCGCCCGCACGACTTACTGATAATCAAAGGGGTGCCCAACAAGCGAACCGATCCCAGTCCCTATCAAGTATGCATATTTTTTATCGTCAAGAAATTGGAAGAAAGCACGAGCTTCAACCTGTAGGTTGCCGTTTTTGTCGATGACACCCGTTTCTCCACCGATGCCTGGCACAAGTTTGGCGATAGCAGTGCCATTGGGAGCTGTTATCACTCCACTTGATAGTACGAGGTAAAGTTTCAGTGTGGCGAGTTCCGCCGAGCAGAGGTATACACGCACCCAATAATACCTAACCCATAACGAGTTCCAAGAGGCCCTTCAACTGGGTGGTTGTCGCTTAAGGTGAGGTTCCATGAGAACAAGTGGTTATATGCTGGAAGCTGCTTGGCGCCCATGACTGAGCCACAAAGGACCATTGCGGCAGCCGTACAGGAGATGAAAAGTCCACGCATGTTGATTCCAAGGTAGATGAAGTACTAGAGATAGTCGCGAGATGAATGTCAAACCAGACGAGATGAGCCTACAGAGCAGAACATGCGCAGACTTTATACTCGCCGCATATCGCAGCTAGACCAGCCGAGGCGCACGCCATTGACGAGCTGAAGTCGCTGTGGAGAATATGGCCCGACTTGATGTTCTTTCCTTCATGTGAGCGTCTTTTCTTGGATACTGCGGAGGATGCTGATGTGAAAGAAATGACTAGAGAACGCGCCATCCAGATTCCCTTATTCACATGAACTACGTCCCTTGAGGCGATCTCTAAGGTTCACAGTCTTCCGGTCACCTGATTGACCCTTAACGCGCCATTCAACAGACCCCATACTAAGTCTTTTCTTTTTCGAAAAGCCAAGAAATGATAATAAGGTAGAGGGTAATCTCTCTAGTAGTCAAGTAAATTGTTCATTCAAGGTGATCCAACCAACTACGAAATTAAACTTCATCTCAAACTGTATGAAGAAACCTTTGCAAAGAAAAACCGTTGTTGCAAAAGATGAAAAGATGCGCATATACCCACACAGTATGTCCGCGATCACCGAGCGGAAGATGCAGCCCGGCGGCAATCACTGAATTGTTAGACAAACAGTTCATTACTCCCACGGATGCTATGAGTCACGACGTGACTGTTGCGGCTGATGAATACTCCTGTCCGTAAGCGCAACATTGCCCAAGCGCGGGGTAGTCGCTGGCTGATCACGCAAAGACTGTTTATCACAAGAATTCCACAAACCCTGTATTTGGATTACTACCGATGGCACCATACAAATCACGGCGCCCGTCTGGAATGGTTGAGCCTCTTTATGAAGTGGCAAAAACCCCATTAGTCTACAGGTATCAAGTGTCAAACCAAGGGCAGGCTTACTGCGAAGGCATCCCCAATAAGGAGAGCAGGCGTTATCAACGAGACGTTAGCCACGATAAAGTAGCTATTCCAGGCAAGCCTCGAAGTGGAGTTCGTCTCGAGGTGACTGAGAAGTGAGCGCTAGTTCAGCATCTGAGATCAATATAAAAAGACGATGTGTTACTCACTGAGCATCGAGAGGGTGCCCGGTGAGCGGTCCAATTCCAGAGATTGCGGTGTAAGCCAACCCGTAGTCGTCGACAAACCGGAAGAATGCCTTTACGTCAATTTCAAGGTTCCCGTTCTTGTCGATAATCCCAGTCTCTCCACCAACGCCAGGAACCACCTTTCCAATCAGCGTGCCATTTGGTGCAGTCATATTACCCCTAGAAAAAATAATCAACAAAACAATTGGTAATTGAATGCAGGTAGAGGCTTACCCAGTGAGTCCCAGCCCCACGCGACCGCCAAGTGGTCCACCAAAAAGATGATTCTCCGTAAACTCCAGCGAGAAGCTATAGAGGTGCTTATAGGTCGGCAGTAGTTTGGGATTCAAAGCAGCGCCATTCACTTGAGTGGAAGCTAGGAGCACAGCAGTAGCAGAGAGAACAGACGAGAAGCGCATTGTAGGTCTAGGAGGGGGGAAGTTGGGAAAAGATTCGCTGGAGGTTGGATCGAGTGAGACAGACTGATTTTATAGCAGAGAGCGCCAGGATTTCAAGCACCAGGAATAGCCTGATCGCCGATTGCTAGACAAGCTCGCCATTTCTGTGTACAATGGCATAGAAGAAATCTAGTGCACATGCCCGAACGGTTATAGCATACCGAGACAGTAATAGTACGCCTGGAGAAGTACAGTACTGTATCAACGTAGGAGTTTTTTTTTTATAAGTTGGGCGCGGGGATATGATCAGAATGCCCGTGTATAGCTGAAGATTTTCCTTATCTGGATAGGAATCGGTCACGGCAGCCCGCGCTTGTATTGAAGGAGTACATTCTAACCTCTCGTCGCTGAATATTCTGACGAACAAAATTTGATGACGACGACAGTGTCGCTGGCTTTGGAAGAGTAGCCCACTGAAATTGTCCTCGATCAGTCTTTAATTGTGGTAGAACACAGTTGCAAGTCTAAGTTCAACCGTGATCGGTCATTATTATAAATTGGTCTGGCTTCCGGTCGACCAGGGGATCGCGGATCCGACTTCCATCAAGGCCCGTTTTAAGTTACCACACATCGTATGAATAAAGACAGACGCGATGTTATGTTGACTGAAGTCTCGCCTAAGTATTCGCCTCGATATGCGTTAGTACTAAGGTTCAAGTCGACTTTCGTTTTTTATAAACAGCTGCAATCCTAAGTCGGGTTCGGGTAAAAACAAGTTGTATGATTGAGCTAACTAATGCTCAGCAAACGCTGTAGGCATCTGATGCTCTCCCCCTTGTCATTGAGCGAGATGTAACTACAGATTTAGACATCCGCTGAGCATATTCTAACTAGCCCCTGTTGCTTAAACCGAGAACTGTGGGTTAACAATTAAAATAGAGTTAGGTGTGTGAATCGAACATTCTTTCGTTGAAGCACGAACCGTGAAAGCATCCGTAAGAAGGTTGTTGGAAGGCGTAAGAGTGTTATTCGCTACAATATGGTAACCGTTCCAGGCAAGTCGAGAAGGGGAGTCTGTTTCGATTCGACTGAAAAAGAGCGCGTTCTTTATGAGAATTCACAATTTAATACGCTTCCGCTTGAACCACTTACTGAGAGTCAAAAAGTTGCCCAGTAAGCGGACCGATGCCGTTTACCAAAATATATGCATATTTTCCATCGTCAAGGAACTGAAAGAAAGCACGGGCGTCGATTTGAAAATCGTTGTTTTTGTCGATAATACCCGTCTCTCCGCCCACGCCTGGGACTGCTTTGGCAATGATAGTGTCGTTGGGAGCTTTCATCGTTCCACTTGATGATACGTATGATTTCAGTGTGAGCGTTTTTATTTTAGGATCGATGTAAACGCACCCGAGTATACTTAATCCCCAGCGAGTTCCGAGAGGCCCTACGATCGGATGGTTCTCGCTCAAAGTAAGATTATACGAGTACAAGTGCCTGTATGCTGGTAGCTTCTTAGCGCCCAAGGCTGAGCCACAGAGGGCCATTGCGGCAACAGCAAAAGATATCGATCCACGCATGTTGGCTTCGAAGTGGGAGAACTAGAGTTGGCCGTGGGTGGAATATTGCTGTCAAGCAAGTTGGATGAGTCCACAGAGGACGCTCACGGACACTATATAGTCACACAACGATTCAGCCTAGGAACGCAGTTTGGGAACTGTGACCAGACTTGAATTTGCAAGGGATTTTTTTGTATTACTGCTGTGGAGGCTGATGTGAAAGAAATGACTAGAGAACACGCCTTCCGACTTCCCTTATTCATTCAATGATACCAGTTAAGGCGATTTCCATGACTAGTAGTCTTCTCGTCATCTGATCGCGGGGATCGGTGACAGCAGCCCGCAGTTATATTGAAGGTGTGCATTCGATCTTCTTGGCGCGGGCGTCGGCAGAGAAGCCCGCTGAGCTGTAGTCAAGCAGTCTTCAATTATGGTTGAGCAGCCTTTAGTTGTGGTTGAGATCGAATGCACAGAAATGTATGGGCAGTGATTGGTCATTATTACAAATCAGCTCGGTTGCAGCTGACCCGAAGATACCGGATCACACCTTCACCAAGGCCTTTCTTTTACTTCAATACAGCGCACTCGTAATACGCTCAGATTAATATCATGTCGCTCAACTCCTGCTCTAGACTGAACGGACTCATTGTACGGGGCTTGCGAAACTCTGGTTCTCCTTTGAAGCTTCGTGAAGGAGTCGTCCCACGTCATTCGTTTGCACAGAGAAGTTACTCGGCCCACCCTCAGCATCACTCTCACTCTCACGCTCACTCTCACGCTCACTCCCACACTCACACTCAACACCGTACCCAGGGAGCCCCGAAAAAGACACGCGGTGGTGTTGGTGGGTACCTTAATTAGCTTGCTTATTTGTTGTACTGATAAATACGGATTTTCTGGCGTCGGGATGTAGCGGCGGTGTTGGCTGTTAGTCTGGCCTCGGCATCTTATGTGGTCGGCTCTGTCTACCCACCCACAACGCTCCAAATTTTGAATCCTCCAATTGCGCCACCAGCTCCGGTTCTTGGCACTGACGAGGCGGCCATCTATACCGCAGCGTTGGAGGAGAAGTTGCAAAATCTTGATCTCGTGAAGGAACTCCGGCAGAGAGAAGGTGCGTTGTATTTATATTCGTTGAACTATAATTTACTAAGATATGGCATAGGATGGTACGAGAGCACCAGGCCATATCACAACTATCCTGAAGAACGACGGAGGCATGCTTTGGTCTCAGGTACTCTTCGTGGACCAGGTCAGTAGCCTCGTTTAGGGCCACCCACATAAGCTCAATTCTCATATTGGCTGATTTTATGTAGGCAAACTGGCGCTTCCGCCAATCGTGTTTGGGAAAGATGACGAAACCGAGGCTATCGTCGTGGTTCATGTCGGGCGTTCGCTATGTGGGCACGACGGAATCGTTCATGGAGGCTTGTTGGCCACCCTACTTGACGAGTCGCTTGCGAGAAACGTGAGTTTTCCTTCTAGCTTTGTCCTCATCGGTTGCTGGATTTATTGACTCCTCTATGCTCAGGCTTTGTTAAACCTCCCGGCGAAAGTCGGGGTGACAGCAAACTTATCGGTCAACTACCGTGCCCCAGCACGTGCCGATCAGTTCATTTACATTCAAACTCGTCTCGATAAGCTAGAGGGCCGAAAGGCTACTGTTTCTGGAACAATTCGCAGTTTAGAGAGTAACGAGGTTTTGACGGAAGCCAAGTGAGTAATCTTGCCTGCTCAGATATGTTTATTACTGACGACTGGACCCTTGAATTAGTGCACTATTTGTCCAGCCAAAGTATGCTCACCTGTTGAACGCCGGTGGGGAGGTGCAGAAGCTGTTGGGTGCGCGTCAAACCTCGTCAAGTGAAGTCGGACCAGACGGGAAGAAGCAGAAAGTGAAAGTACCTCAGGAGGCGGTCATATAATTTAGATCTCTTGCATTACCCTTCATCTTTCCCTATACATAACCATATATTGTACCGTTGGTGGTCGTAATGAATTAAACTCAGGGATTTCAACATTAGTCAGCTCACCCCGTGAGGCTCAAGCGCCTCGACGCAAACATTTCCAAACATCGCCATGGACTCCGAGAACACTCCGCTGCTGCCAGTTGATAATTCACAAAAGCAACAATCGACATGGCACAGTGTCAGGGAAATTGCCGCTGAAGCCAAGGTATGTTGAAATATATCTCAGGCCTTGTATGAGACTGATTTTCTTTGAAAGTAGTTTCTACTCAAATTCGCCATTCCAGTACTAGGGTATTTGAACCTCTCATACGAAATATGGCCAAGTACTAATACTTGATTAGGGCGCAGATATTAGAGTACTCTCTGATTCTAGTCTCTGCTGTTTCTATCGGCCACCTATCCACCGAAGCCCTCGCTGCGTCAAGCCTTAGTTCTATTACCGCAACCGTCACTGGCCTCAGCCTCGTACATGGCTTTGCTAGTGCTCTCGACTCATTACTACCCCAAGCATGGACAAGTGACCACCCGAAAAATGTTGGATTGTGGGCGCAGCGAATGGTGGTGGTTATGTCGATTATTATGATCGTAAGTCCGGATTTCTTCCCAAGCACTGATTACGTCACTTACCAGGACCTTTCATTTCTAGCCCATTGTTTGCGTATGGTTGAACGCAGAAGTAATCTTACTGCACTTGAGGCAAGAGCCCAACATCGCAAGATTGGCAGGTTCATATCTCCGATGGTTCACATTGTGTCTTCCTGGACAGATCGTAAGCGTCGTGACAAGGTTTGTCGTTCATCTGACCCGGTTTCTTTTATCTTTTGACTGACAAACACTTAGACGATATCTCCAAGCCCAGGGAATCATGCACGCGCAAACGATTGTTATGCTTTTCGTCGCACCCGCCAACCTTTTTCTTAACTGGCTACTTGTTTGGGGTCCGCCAGCGGTTCGGCTAGGGTTAGTCCAATACTACCACCACTCATAGCGATAATTTTAACCATATTTTTTAAGATTTATCGGAGCGCCGATTGCCAGTAGCATTTCGTTTACCCTAATGGCTTGCATCTCCGTCTCGTATACCGCCTTCCTCGTGCCTAAAACGGCGTGGCACCCTATTGGTCGGGACAGCTTCCGAGAACTAGGGACGCTTTTCCGCCTGGGATTGTCCGGAACAGGCCAAATAGCGAGTGAATGGTGGAGTTGGGAGTTTATTGGTTTGACATCGTCCCAGTCAGTATTTATACTCATTACTCGCACATACAGGCATTTTGCTTACCCTGTATATTGTGGTTGGGTAGGTTCGGGCCAACATCACTAGCAGCGCAGAGCGTGCTTCTTGTGTCGGCTAGCGTGGCGTTCCAGACTCCATACTCCCTCGCGATGGCTGCTACAGTCCGGGTCGGAAACATGCTCGGCTCGGGCGATGGGCGCAAGGGAAAGCTGGCTGCCAAGACTGCTATTGTAATGTCTGGTGTAACTGCCGTTATAATGAGGTAAGCTTCGTGTCCGATTTCCAGAGCTTTGAGCTTGATATTTTTCATTGTATCGGTAGTACTATATTGATGGTGTTCCGTAAGAACTGGTCTTATATGTTTAACGGAGATGAGGAAGTCGCAAAGCTGGTTGCGTCTGTTCTTCCATTACTTGCACTCTTCCAGGTAAGTGCTCGTTTCCTGTCAGGAGACTCGCTCATATGAAGCTGCTGGTAGATTGTTGACGGGGCAACTGCGGTAACGGACGGTGTGCTAAGGGCAACTGGTAGATTGGGCTTTGGTGCTATGGTCAACCTGAGCGCATACTACTGCATTGGTGAGTCCGATTATCCTTCAAATCGGTTTGTTCGTTTAATAACCGCCGGTTTGGGATAGGGATACCATTGGGCCTATATCTGGCGTTCTGGCGTGATATGGAGCTCAAAGGCCTGTGGATTGGTATAACTGCTGCTCTTTTCTATGCGGCAACCGTATCTGTTTATGCTGTGTCACGGATGAATTGGGATAGAGAGGTCGAGAAGGTGCGAGTAAAGTTGGCGAGTGGGCAAACTGAGAGACAGACAGATTAGATTAGAACTCCCAAACGATAGATTCAATTAGACTGTTTTACAGCGGGAACCTTTTACTTGTCTCCTGTACGCTCACTGTAAACAATTCACTACTTTTTTGGCTCGCTTTCATTGTGTAACTTCAACCTTCTAGAAGTCCCCGTCTAAAGAATTGGACAGGAGTATTTTCAATCCTTGGTAGAAATGGTTTCGTCTTGAAACATTCCCGATCCGCCTATTCGGTAAGAGTTCAGCTTCTTTGGTACGGTGCCTAAACACATAAACTGTATAGTTGTCTGAATCTCACAGCCTAGTGCTTTGCCATAAAACACATCAACGTTTTTGCATGCAGTACAATGATGGGTCTAAACTTAGAGGAGAGGCGGGAAGGTGTTGGAGAGAGTCGTTCAATAGAAAGCCACCAATGCCCCGTCTTAGTCGAACCAGTGCGCCGGATGTGAGTCCAATCAATATACCGATGGTCATGCATACACACAGAAATCACAGGCTTTCACCTGGTTGTATGCGGTGTATCCGAGTTCGCCGCGCCTTAGTCATGACTTTGCCCTAACCAAATCAGCGCATGCCACAAGTTCATAGTTATACTGTACCACCCCACGACCACCATTACCATCTTACAGCAGCTCCACTTTGCTGTTATATATATTATTGAAAATCTCTAGAGAATGGCGGCGACAAAAGAGAACCCGATTGTCTTCTATGATCTTCAATCAAACGAAGGGTCGTGGTCCCCGAACACATTCAAAACCCGGTCAGTAATCTATCTACAATACTATAAGATTAATACTCTGAACACTTTCTTCCAATAGATTGACGCTGAATTATAAGCGTATTCCATATCGTGTAGAGTACCTATCATTCCTTGAGATTGAGCCAAAGTTCAAAGAATTAGGCGTGCCACCTTCTACATCGAATCCTTTATTTAAGTATACGGTGCCTCGTTAGTCTTCCAATTGCTATAGCCTAATGTATAAACTCACGTCGTCATAGTGATAGCAGACCCGTCTAGCGATCCCAATGAACGGCCGACATACGTTGTCGATTCATTCGACATCGCGATTTACCTGGATGGCAAGTATACAGCACCCAAATACCCTGTCGTATTTCCTCGTGGAACACGCGCCTTGCAAAAGTTGACATACGATCATGTCACTAAAATCAGCATGCTCTTCGCCCCGATTATGCTTCCCCTCCCCGTCCTTCGGCCAGGCTTCCTAGACGAACGCTCACTCGAGTACTACAACCGAACTAGAAGCGAAATATTTGGTACCGAACTCCCGAAGTTGCTTGAGTCAGCGCCAGCTAGTTGGGACGACGTGCAAGCACGGTGGGACACCATGGGCCAGGTTCTCGACCTCGATAAAGCAGGCCCATTTATGATGGGCCAACAGATGTCATTCGTAGACTTCACGATCGGAGGTATAATCCATGGTCTGCGAAAGACCGAGGGAGGGGATATGAATAACTGGAAGAGGATGGCAAAGTGGCAGGATGGAAGGTGGGACGTGTTGTGGAAGGAGGTTGAAAAGTTAGAGGCGGGCTCTACCGAAGTCACCGAGCGAACCTGAGCACCGCTGTGTATAGTTACAGTAAACCCGTCAAGAGATAATCTACGTAATGCTGAAGCGCCCTGACACCACAGAAAACTTTATGTCTTTGGCATAGCTCAAGCTGAACGCCCAATATACGCGTTAGTAAAATGAACAGACTCGGAGAGCTACAGCAAAAGTACACACCCAGCAAAACAAAATCAACACATTGTACAACAGACAACAAGGGTATCAGCAAACATTCGTACGACCAGCGCTGACGGCTCGCAATCCATAAACCAACTATTAGTTCAGTCAAAGATCAACCCTCCCTTCCTTCCTGTCGCCGCGCCATGCACTACAATGGCATATTCTCCTTCGATCCCAATACACTCCTTGTTTTCCTCGGTGGGCTCTCATCAGGGTCTAGTTCAACAGCAAGCAAGTCCTCGATCTCGTCCTCTTCCGGTATGTCGGACGTTTCTGATAGGAGGCTTGGTCCGGATCGACCAAGCTTGCCAGAGAGTGTGATAGACGAGTTCCCATCCAACGAATGCGCTCGTTTCCCCCGTTGCTCGGACCCACCCGGCGTATAATGTGCAACCCCAGACTTTTGCTGCAGGTGAGTATCGATATCGCGGACGAAGGACACCAGCGCCAGTTTCTCTTCCTCTAGTTTCACCCGAGACTAACGCAGCCCCACAGGTCTAGTCAATACTTATCCATACAAGGGGGTCGATAAAACACGCTCACCTGCTTTTCTTTTTCTAGTGCTCTCTGGCATTCCTGAATGAACGCCTCCTTTTCCTCTAGTTCACGCTCCTTCTCTTGAACCTTCGTTACCCACTCATTTTCCACGTCCTCTCGCACCTGTCTCAACGGCGCACCCAAATTGTCTTCATATCCGCGCGTCACAATCTCCAGCTCGCGCACCGTCCGACTGAGCTCGGCAATCAATCGGTCTTTCTCGGAATCTGAGGCGTCGGAGGATAAGAGTGGACGCTGAGCGAGAGCAGCTTCCAGTGAGAGAATCTGTGATTCTTGTGTTTCAATTGTACGGCGGGCGACTAGGAGATCTTGTTGAAGCTATAATAAGATCATAGTGAGCATTAATAAGGTGTATGGGTAGGAGTTGCGATCACTGACCTGATATGGTGACGCATTAAAATCTAGCTTGACAGGACTGGCCGGCCTGGATTCTCTGCCCTCGTCTACTGTTTGGCTCGTGAGGATGAGTTTGGTAAGTTGCTTGATACGGTGGTTTAAGTCATGCATGGCCTTGCTTTCATCCTCTTGCTGCTCGGGCACAAATTGTCAAAACAAGCAAGTGATCAGTGAATGTAGTCCAGAGCTCAATCCTCAAATATTACATACCTCGCGCACGCTCAGCCTGCGATTCTTAGAAGGCGCCTCCTTTTCTTTCTCGCCCAAGCGATGTTTGAGGTCATCAATCTCCTTTCTGTACCGCTCCAGCAGCGCATCCGTATCGACGACCTCTTTCTTTGTTGCATGGAGCTAACAATTATCCAATCGTTAGTATTAGGTGCCTGAGCTCGCCAGGGTAACAAAATCCAAGTTATGTCAACGCATAAGTGGGTGAGAACATAAGAATATTGGGATGGGAGGAGTTGCCAGCTCATATAAGAGTTTGAAATGCAAGAACCATTGACTCACCGAAACCTTCTTA
This sequence comes from Ceratobasidium sp. AG-I, assembly GCA_015039395.1. Taxonomy (NCBI): domain Eukaryota; kingdom Fungi; phylum Basidiomycota; class Agaricomycetes; order Cantharellales; family Ceratobasidiaceae; genus Ceratobasidium; species Ceratobasidium sp. AG-I. Next base: position 57,263 of record MU132190.1, read on the forward strand.
ACCCTCGCTGCAAATTGAAGTGTACTTGTCGATTCAGCAATAGCGCTGGGGTGCGGGTTGAGTGTGCATATTACGGAAATACGAGCATCGCCCGAAAGGGAAGGTTGCAGCATTCGCGTAAGTCTAGTTACAATATGAAGTTAGAATTTAATTCCTGTTATAGATAATTTGGAAGAGATGCTCACTTGCTGTTTCTAAATGGAACATGATCGCTAGGAGGGAATGAAATCAGTATGTTACCTTAAAGAGGATCAACTCAACTCACGTCTTTCCTTTAGCAGAATTTTCTGCCAGCGTCCCAATTACACTCCCCAGAGTCAACAAACTGCAAGATGGTAAGCAAAATTCACTGGCAGGCAAGTAATGATCGCTCACCTAGTATTGATATATTTCCCCTCCCGTGTTCGTTCCTTGTCACTAGTAGCCTTTTCAGATCCGGCGAGATCAATCAAACTCTAACAAGAGAAACAGTACGTTAGATATCCTATTATACGCCTAACAACATCGTGGCGCTGAAGCCCAATTTTATATTGCGAGAGATACATGCAAACAAACTCACCAATGTAGAAGTTTGTACTGAACGTCCGCCTTTCGCTTGCAACCTACTTCCTCCAGGAGTCATAGGTACAGCCGCTGGTTCTGGTGTCGCCAAACGCTCTTGTTCAGGTGTCGTCTCTCGAGATTCAATCGTCTGAGAGTGGTACAACGTGGGCTCAGTATAAATTTCAGGGCGTTGAGGTGTAGGACGAATATAGATAGAAAAATGGGAGGGAGAGGGGAAGAAAGATTAAACGTACCAACCGAAATACACTATGAGATCGACTGGAGCGCTCGTTCCAATCTGTGCTCGCTGTCCGTCGCCCGGCGTCTCCACGTTCAAGCACATCTTTTACAGACTTGAACGAGGTGATAGGTTCCTCACGAACCCCTAGGTTAGATTAAAGTGATTAGAAAACGGTGTACACGAGGATGCATACAAGCAACCAGTGCGCTATAGTACATACCCACAAGGTACACATTATTCCCAGCACCTTGTAAGGAGACAGTCGTAGGTGCGCCGGTTGGAGGGGCGAGAAGGTCGTGAATTTGTTCGTTATAGATTTCTAGATATGACGCTCGTAGAAGAAATTCACGGTCTGGATGCTATAACGACGAGCGACGTTGGCAATACGTTCGGGAGTGGTAATGTGTGAAACATACCTTCTTGATGTATCCAAATACATCGCGCATAGCCCGGGGGATGATTCCCGGTTGGTCCTCTGAGCCGCTCTGACCAGATAGGGTCAGCTCAGGATCTTCGTGGTTACGGCAATTAGACACACCAAAGTAAAGGTCTTTCCCGAGGCAGTTTGCCCATACGCGAATACAACTGAGTTGTATCCATCCATTGCAGCTCTACCGCCAGGTGAGCAAGTGAAATAATGGTCGCAAATAGAAAACATAAGCACCGAATATGGGATTTAGCGGTTGCAGCATAAACTGCTTTGTTATCCGTTCCAGTCAGAACCTCATCTAGAGCGAACAAGTTTCAGAATAAGCACACTAATGGTTGTATAGAGAACCTTTCTGGACTAACCATAGTGAAACTCTCCAGCCGCGGCGCCTCCAGCCCGGACAAAGTGATCCTTGAGCTTTAGAGTGTGTTTCTCATAGTCCACATGCCAAGCTTCTTGGTTTAGCTTATCTGCCTCCGTCTCTGCCTTGGATGGTTTAACTCTGTCAATCTGGCTCAGCAACTTCACACCACAATCACATATTAAATCATACCGAACTGAGACCAAGACCTTGTCCTCCGGACTCGCTTCAATAGTAATATCTCCTATCGAGAGGTCCGCAGATATATCGGCATCCTGCACATTTTGCCAGTCGACAAGGCCGAGATCTGCTTCTGTCGGTGGTATACCGAATATGGCGGAAATTGGGCGTAGTGTTGGTGTCGAAGGAGTGAATTTGGGGGCAGGAATAGGCTTTCTGGAAGATGACGGAGCTTTCATACGTGTTGGGATACTAGAAGATGGTCTAGGGGTAACCCCTCGTCGAGTGGGAGTAGCCATGCTAGAGATGCTAGGGTGATGGATGTGGAGGAGATGTTCAAGTTCGGCATTAGCACATCACCGACACGCGAAATCACGTGGTCGTGATCGTCAAAGCTCGATTTGGGGGTCGGCAACCCCATAGTACACGTAAGCATTTGGCGTCCAGGCAAAATCGACCAAACAGCCGTCCCGAAATGGAAATCAGGTTTGGTTTCGCCTGTGCACGCATTGCGGCTCACCACATCACGCTAGTACCGAGATTTCGTCATATTTCTCGATGATTTGTTGGATACAAGGCATGCTCAGAGTAATAAAAGTTTCAGCAAGATTTTGTAAGGAGTTCTCGATCATAAAAACTTGATCACGGGCTCCGAGCAAGACCACCACTCAAAGGACTCCCGCATAGCACTTTCAGAATGTCTCAGAGTATTTTTTTATATTTTCAAACAAATTCCTGCGGTGTCCAGCCATGTAAGACGGCGCATATGGGTTCCCCGATTACATAAGCAATCTTGGTGACCCGCCCTGGCCGTTACTTGTTAAACCCCATGTCCTCATTCTGAGCAATCTCGAAAAATGTGTCTTAAATGCTCTCTGAAAACTGCAGTTAGATATGAGAACTGAACTATACACTTACCTGGTAAACCGGCATGATCGACATCAACCCCCCTGAAAACACAGATATTTAGGACGAGTTAGAGTGCCATAGCCATCCATTGAGACAGTAAAAAGCGCAAACTTGAATTATTAAATTCTTACTCCAGCTGATGCAGTGGTAGCTAAGGTGTATAAAGTTGGAAGTAGCTCGAAGGATTTGACGATGTATTATACTGGCAACACTTCCTCTTCAATCCTATTTCGACTGCCGAAAATGAGATCCTGGTGCACAGCTAACATCAAAAATTGTATGGTAGGTTTTTTGTACCACAAATCTTCGCCTCGGGAGCGGCACGCTGGTCACAATGTTTCTACTAGCAGAACCTTTGTTTGGTTTCACCACGTGACTGGACACCAGCGTCATATGGGTTGCCGACCCCCACTCGATTGGTAAATCTAGCAGCTATGTTAGTCACACTCTAATCTCTTTGACACCACCCTCATTATAACATTGCTGCGTGTACCCAGTCCTCGCGTGCTATTGAATAAACAATCGACCTATATTACCATTGTGGAAAATTCACTTGCTTGCCTGATCTGTCTTAACAAATCGAGCTCATCGCATTTAATCCAAAAGGAAGACAATGAACTACAGTATTATGTTGCCGAAGCTTGCTTGGGATGTAACTTTCTAGCCAGAACTC
>MU132190.1:64311-87932 GCA_015039395.1 Ceratobasidium sp. AG-I
TCCGAGCAAACTCATGTTGTTTTTCTCCACGCACCCGCTGGACACATAAATCCCCTTCAAGCAATCCCGACTGGCTCCCGGCACATTGAATTCTTATTTAGTTACCTTAGCTGCTTGTGTGATCTACTGAAGGGCTCTATTTTGCTCTGGGATTCAGCTAGGAGCTACCGTATTGGCACCTCGAGCGCTGGAGCGACTGAAGATGTACCTGGCGCCCAATCCGTTTATTTTTCTGCCCTTCAACGCTAGCCCTAGAATTGTAAGCTCCTATCTGATTTATTCGTTTCGAATTAGGTCAACACGTGTCTAGTGCCTTGGCCAATAATTCGCATACAAGGAAGCACAATTCTGTCCTTCCCTCGCCTCGAATTCCGATTCATCCAACCATACAGCAAGGCATCCTTCTTCATTGTTCGTCTTCTCCAACCCATCGAGAACGTCGAGCTCGTACCTGAGGCTCACCCGAACGACACATCTCCCCCGAACGAATGGAAAGAGGGGTGTATGAGCAGGTATGGCCAAAGAGCCACCTTACGGTTTACTGCACATCGGGAAAACACCCCCCTTCTCGGGAGGGCTTGCGAGTGCTCCGAGTGCAGAAAATGCCCCGAGATATGGTCCCTATAAGCGAGCACTCGCGAGTACTCAGCGAGTGCCGCGAGTGGCTGAGTCAGCATGTCTAAACCAATGTAGATAGATAAAATAACTTAACTTTACGAATAGCCAGTCGTTTTGCATGATTTTTGCGGCATCGGAAGCGCACTGAAAAGTTACCTTAGCAAAGTGAAAGCCTGACGAGCACAAAATGCCCTTGTGGGGGTTAGAGGGGGCTTGGAGTGAGTTTGATCGACTCAGTCACGTGACTTGCTCTGATCCCGGGCTACAGATTTATTACAAGAACACTCGAGCATCTTGTCGTCAATACTTGAAGATGACTTGTGTCTAGGGCAACTTTTCAGTGCGCTTCCGATGCCGCAAAAATCATGCAAAACGACTGGCTATTCGTAAAGTTAAGTTATTTTATCTATCTACATTGGTTTAGACATGCTGACTCAGCCACTCGCGGCACTCGCTGAGTACTCGCGAGTGCTCGCTTATAGGGACCATATCTCGGGGCATTTTCTGCACTCGGAGCACTCGCAAGCCCTCCCGAGAAGGGGGGTGTTTTCCCGATGCAATGTGCGTAGTTTGTGTGATGGAAGGTCATTATTGTTACTGAACAGGTGTGGCTTTTTCATGCAGGGCGGTTTATGGGTAAGGTTGAAAGATACTAGTCTTGTCGTTAAGTAAACCAGATATGCTAATATGTTAGAATGTAAATTATAAGCCTGTTTGGAGATACTGACCCAATGGCCGCTGCGTAGCTTGCATCTTCATGAGCACACTATAAGACCTCTTAGCTGAATGAACGCCATTCAAATACTCATAAAATTTAACTAAAAGCGTATCGATTGGGGTGGGTCCTATAGTCAGACTCTGCTGCCAGACTTCTCCAGTCCGACGGATACCACATAGATAGAGAAACATCTTGATGAAGGCCTGTCTGTTTTCGTGAGTCTAATCACGAGTAGAGTTTTCACTAGATTATGCAAATGCAGCTTAGACATGTGGAAAGATTGGTATGTCACTGAGGAGTGACCCCTATGATAGAGCGGTCAGGGACAGCGAATTCAGCTGACGTCATCTTCATCATTCATACATAAGGGTCTAGGTGAGTTGCGCTCGATCGCCTCTACCACACCCTCGTGCACGGAATTGTCTACTCACGCCCGCACTGCTCCACAATCCCTACTTTGCCTCATTTTCTGGGCACGGCTCGGGGTCGGGCAGATTTAGCCCGAGCCCGTGGCTTCGATACTTCCACGCCAATTGGGTGTTGGTGTTTTTATTTCCTAAGATCCAGTCGCCAGCTTATTTCTTTTTAAACAAATTAAATTAAGTGTCTCATACAAAAATTATGGTGAATCCCGACGATGAGCCAGCCTGAGGCATTCGAGTTTTTTCTCCGAGGTGTATGGTGCGCATTCAGCTGGTTATGGGTCAAGAACGGAAATGGCAGACCACGGTTACCCACGGTCAGCCTGTTCATGTACAGTGACTGATCACTCGGTGTCGGGTTCGAGAATTGCCGTATAATGCGTCACGAGAACAAACTGCTGCGGCCCAGAGGAGGCTATATTACCTGTCGTGCTCTTGGATGTCCCCACTCATTCTCGCTTGTCTTGTCTCAACAGCTGGCGGGCGAAAGGACACTAGTAATTCTATCTTGACTTTGCCATCAAGTCTGTGATTCGGGTGACTCGATTTAACTCAGTAGCAAGGATGCCTATCGTCTGGGGCGCCGGTCTCACACTCGTCCTCCAATCTTTGCCCTCGCTACTTATACCTCCCGTTCTCATCTCTGCGCTCCCCGTTATCCTCGCACGTACTGTCCCTCCCTCTTCATCGCCCGATGCAGTCCAAGCATTCCTCGATCTTCCCGCCCCTCTGCGCGCTCTTCTCTCACTCGTCATATACGCTACGGCGCGGAAGGCCATAGGAGAGATGCAAAGGAGGAGTGATAGGAAGAGATTGGGTCTAGACGTGGTCGAGGCACCAAGGATGAAGCGCTGGTTGCCCGGAAACATAGACTTTATTCCGGAGATTGTACACAGTCGTGAAGTCGGTGAGTCCTGGCTGTGAACAAGGCCGCGGGAAGGTAAACTGATGAAAGGAGGGAGATTATTGCGGAGGTGCTTGGAGTTCGCTTGTTGAGAAACATGGGAATACATTCAACACACGTTTGTTTGGCGAGGACCAGGTGCGTTTCGTTTGCCTACAAGGGGAGAAGTTACCGATGTTTTGTTTTATAGATCTTAACGACTGAGCCGGAGAACATCAAGGCGATTTTGAGCACCGAGTTTACGAGTTTCGAAAAAGGTTTGTGCGGTATCCTTGGGTATGAGATATAGGGCTGATTTGTGGTTTAGGAAAAATGTTCAAGGATAAGATGTTTAGTGTCCTTGGGACTGGGGTATTCAACAGCGACGGTAAGCCCAAGCACAATTTACCAACCTCGCGTCCGCCCTTCCATTCACACAAATCTCATCACCAGGCGACATGTGGAAGTTCCATCGCAGCATGTCCCGTCCCTACTTCACCCGGGACCGCATCTCCCACTTCGACCTCTTCGCCCGTCACTCAGACGCAGCCATCAACAAACTACTCGCCCGCCTCTCCGAACCTCCCCACCCAAACCTCCCCAGCGCGATCGACTTTCAGGACGTCGTCGCCCGCTTCACGCTCGACTCTGGTACCGAGTTCCTCTTCGGTCGGGATGTCCACTCGCTCGACGCACCTCTGCCCTACCCGAAAGCGCCTCCGACGGATGATAGTGCAAGTTTCGCAGCTGCGTTTGGGAGAGCACAGGATTTGTTGATTCATCGGTTCAGTTTGGCGCATTTATGGCCGTGGATGGAGATGACTTGGGATCGGACGGCAAAGGACATGGGTGTGATTGACGAGTACGTGAAGCCGATCTTGAGAGAAAAGCTGGAGGAGAAGAAGAGGGGTGGCGGGAAGTTGAAGGTTTTGGTTGGGGAGGAAGGGGAGAAGGGGACGGCTTTGGAGGAGGGGGAGGATACGTTGCTGGATCATTTGGTTCAATTTACGGATGGTGCGTTTTAAGGCTCTGGGAAGTACCGGTTTACTTACAGGTAGTTTTCAGATGAGACGGTTATCAAGGATGAGATCGTCAATATCCTAGTCGCTGGGCGTGATACGGCAAGTGCATGCTCTTGTTTGTGCCTGGTATATACAATACTCACGAGGCTCCCAGACCGCCGCCACCTTGACCTTCGCAGTATATCTGCTAGCGACAAACCCAGAAGTGATGGCCAAACTCCGAAAGGAAATCATTGAGCATGTCGGACCATCCAACTACCCGACATCGGACGATTTTAGGGAAATGAAGTATCTGCGTGCGGTTATAAATGAGACTCTCAGGTGCGCACTATCCTCCCTTTTAATCATATTTGCTCAATAAGGTCTGATTTGATCATAGACTGTTCCCGGCTGTACCAATGAACGAGCGTACAGCTGTAAAATCGACGGTGTTCCGCTCGGGAGGAAAGGCGTTCTACGTCCCCGCTGGATCTATGTACGTGCATTTACCATATCCATTAAATATATGCTCATTTTTATTTATTTATAGCGCTTCTTACTCGGTATTGCAGATGCACAGACGCAAGGATTTGTGGGGGGTATGTTTATTATCCAACGACCATACGAGAGTACGAGGCTAACCTGATATCCCGTAGCCCGATGCTGATTTATTCGACCCCGAGCGCTGGATCGACGAGAGACTCAAGAAGTACTTGACGCCTAATCCGTTTATTTTCTTGCCTTTCAACGCCGGTCCTCGAATCGTGAGTGTTTTTGTCGACTGTTGATTCGTCCTTGATCTGACACGCATATAGTGCCTCGGCCAACAATTCGCATACAAGTATGTCAAAATCCCCCATTCTCTTGTTGCCAGTTACTCATCTATTTTGCTATGTACAGTGAATCTTCTTTCTTCCTCGTCCGTCTCCTCCAACGCGTCGAGTCTATCCAGCTCATACCCGAAGCCTATCCTGAAGGCACGCTCCCCCCGAAAGAATGGAAAGAGGGGTCCGGGCGGAAGGTTTATGAGCAGGTATGGCCGAAGAGCCACTTGACGATCTACTGCAATGTGCGTGGTTTGAGCTATTGCGAATCCTTCTTTTTACTGATAGACTTGGCTTTCTTGTAAAGGGTGGTTTATGGGTGAAGATGAAGGAGACTGGTTTAGTCTCTGAGTGAGCGAAATGTATTAAAATGTATCTGCTATTTTTTTGAAGCAATGTCACTGAAAGTTTGAAATAATCGAAGATGAAGCAGAGACAAAGGACGACCGGGCTTGGTTAAAACACTGAGCGGCGCCATTGGCCCTGGCATTCGAGGCGACAACCCGTTGCAACGATGTGGCTACTGCGCTTCAGATTGAACACTGTCAAGTACACCGTAGGTGTGGATGTTGGAGCTTGTAGCGTTGATCACTGGATTTGTATTGGCCTTATGGTGCAGATTTCGAACGAAGACAAGCGAAGGAAGCCTATATCGTGTTTGTTACTATTTGTCTTGCAGATTTATGTAAGTTGAGTTTTGGATATATGGAAGAATGGATAAGATATCAAGGAATGACCTCTCTCAGGAAGGGGTCGCAGATAAACGCGCAAACGATGCCATACTCAGTACTTACGTAGGCAAGTCTTTGATTTGTACAGTATTTGTACTCAACTCTGCCCTATCCTCGTGCACTAGGGACGATGCCGTATGAGTATAGTAGTATGATGCCGAAGGTCGGACCAGTACGTCCCTGAGCCCATGGCCTCGAAGCTTCCAGTTGAATTAGGTGTGTATGTCCTAAGCGGCTTCTGTTCAACGGCTGACCGCTAGCTGAGCATTTTCGTGGATTTCTTTTGCATGATAACTCAATGAATTGTAGTGACGAACTGGCCCATCAGGCTCGACCTGGTATTAAAACATAACGAAGATCACTATGGCTGGCGGCGGTTGTAGAAGTGTTGAAAAGAGGAATAACAGACTGCGGTTACCCACGGTTTGTTTATTGAGAAGCGGTCACGGATCACTCGGTGTTGGCCTCGTCGGCTGCCGCGCAATGCCTCCAGGGAACGTCAACATCTGCTGCGCACTTAGGAGAGCTATATTACCTGGGGTGTTCTGATATATGTTCACTCATTCACACTTGTCGTGTCACTAGTGAACGAGTATTCCTGATTTTAACTCAATTTTACCCTATTCACTTGAAATCAAACAGGCTTTTCTTGATTGGTTCGCAGCAATGCCTATTATCTGGGGTCCTGGTCTCACCATCGTTCTACGATCTCTACCCTCGCTTGTTTTATCTCCTATTCTCATCGCTACGCTCCCTACCGTTCTTGCGCGCGCCCTCCCACCCTCTGCATCACCCGATGCCGTGCAAGCATTCCTCGCTCTTCCCGCTCCTGTGCGCGCTCTTCTCTCACTCGTTACATACGCTGTGATACAACACGCTGCTGGAAAGCTGAACAGGAGGAGAGATAGGAAGAGGCTGGGTCCAGACGTAGTCGATGTGCCAGCAGTGAAATTTCGGTTACCGGGGAACGTGGGTTATATCCCATACGTTATACAAAATCGTGCTATTGGTGAGTGTTGCTCGTAAAAAAAAGACTATGAGAGGGTAGGCTTAGCTTGGCTGGGACGGAAAGATTATTGTGGAGGTCATTGGCCTGCGTTTTTGGAACAATATGGAAACACATTTGATATCCGGTTGCTGGGAGGGGACGTGGTGCGTTGCAAAGGGTGCGGGATGGAGGGAAAGTTAACGATCGTGACGCTCGTTTGTAGATTTTTACGACTGAGCCGGAGCACATGAAGATGATACTGAGTACGCAGTTCACGAGTTTTGAGAAAGGTGAGTATGTTGGGTGTGGGTATGAGAAACTGGGTTAGTTTATGACTTGGTGCGGGCATAGGAAAAGGGTTTAAGAACAAGGTGTTCAGTGTTCTCGGAACTGGTATATTCAATAGTGACGGTACGTCTAGGACCTACCAATCAGCCTTACGCGTACTCATTCTCCCGCCACTAGGCGACATGTGGAAATTCCACCGTAACATATCTCGTCCCTACTTTACTCGGGACCGTATCTCTCACTTTGACCTCTTCGCTCGTCACTCGGACTCGGCCATCAACAAACTCCTCGCTCGCCTCTCCGAACCTCCTAAACCCGGCCAACCAAGCGCGGTTGACTTTCAAGACCTCGTTGCGCGCTTCACGCTCGACTCTGGGACTGAGTTTCTCTTCGGCCGAGACGTACACTCGCTCGACGCTCCATTACCCTACCCAAAAGAATCTCCAATGGATGACAGCGCAAGCTTCGCAGCTGCGTTTGGGCGAGCGCAGGAATTGCTGGTTCTTCGGGCTAGTTGGGTGTATTTTTGGCCGTGGATAGAGATGTTCTGGGATCGGACGGCAAAGGATATGAAGGTGATCGATGCGTATGTGAGGCCGATTCTGAAAGAAAAACTGGAGGAGAAGAGGAAGAGGGGTGCGAAGATGAAGGTAGTAGGCGTGAGTGAGAAGGAGGGGGAGAAGGGAAAGATGTTGGAGGAGGGAGGGGATACGTTGCTGGACCATTTGGTGCAGTTTACAGACGGCATGTTTTTGGTTTCATGGTTAGCTTTGGCTGTTTTATTGATGGAACGGGGTTTTAGACGAGACGGTGATCAAAGATGAGATCGTCAACATCCTAGTCGCTGGACGTGATACGGCAAGTGCATGCTCTTATTTGCACCTGGTATATGCAATACTCACGAGGTTTCCAGACCGCCACCACCTTGACCTTCGCTGTATATCTGCTAGCCACGAACCCAGATGTGATGCACAAACTCCGGCAAGAGGTCTTCGAGCACGTCGGGTCGTCCAATTATCCCACCTCGGACAACTTTCGGGAGATGAAGTACCTGCGTGCCGTTATCAACGAGACTCTCAGGTTTGTGCTATCTTTTTGTGTTATGATTTATGGCGTCTGAGTCACGAGCAGGCTGTTCCCGGCTGTACCTGCGAACGAGCGCACAGCTGTGAAATCGACAGTGTTCCGCTCGGGGGGGAAGGCGTTCTACATCCCTGCTGGGGCCAAGTATGTTCATTCGCTCTGCTGGATGAGTGCAAACTCATTTCTCGATTGCTAGCATCTCGTACTCGGTGTTGTATATGCATAGAAGAAAGGACCTGTGGGGGGTACGCTCATCCGTTCCGCGGCTTTCCGATTGTTTGAGGTTAACTTCGCGACTTCTAGCCCGACGCTGATATATTCGATCCCGAGCGCTGGATCGACGAGAGGCTTAAGAAGTACTTGACCCCCAATCCGTTTATTTTCCTGCCTTTCAACGCCGGGCCTCGAATTGTGAGTTCATTTCTGAATTATCAATCGGGAATTGTCTGATGAGTACATAGTGTCTCGGCCAACAATTCGCCTACAAGTAAGCGCAACTATTCCATCCTATCGTTCTCGCTGCTCATCTTCTCTACCACGCGTAGTGAATCATCCTTCTTCCTTGTCCGTCTCCTCCAACGTGTGGAGTCTATCGAGCTTGTACCCGAAGCACACCCAGAAGGCACACTTCCTCCGAAAGAATGGAAAGAGGGGCTTGGTCGGAAGGCGTACGAACAAGTGTGGCCGAAGAGCCACTTAACGATGTACTGCAATGTGCGTAGCTTGTATCGTTAGCTGCCTTTTACTGATTTGGTATGGCTTTTTCCATAAAGGGTGGTTTATGGGTGAGGATGAAAGAGGCAGGTCCAATCGCTGAGTGAACGAGATGTTATAAAATGCGTTTTACTGTTCTTCAAAGTTTGCTGTTCTTTGGAGTAATTTCAGTCGGGGTGTCAAATGACCGAAGTATGCTGCGGAGTGGAAGAATATAGCCCCTGTAGGAACACCATTTGCATCAGTTTTCGACATGATGATGCGTGATAGTGATTTGGAAACTACGGTCCCTCTCGGTTACTACTCGAACACACCCGCTAATGTAGGTGCTGGAACTTAAATGCTACATTACTGAATATATGCTGGTCGCAGTCGCATGCTATCAGGAACCGGGCGTAGACCTATATGGGCCTAGAAACGTAGATGTACCGTTTCTAAGAAGGGTATTGCCAACATTCCTCGCCTTCGGTGGAGATTCGCTCGGCTCTGGCCTAAAGAAGACATCCCAATTGCCACCATTCTCATTCATTTAATCGCAGGCTCTTCCGTTCAACCCTTCAGCGTAGTCAACCCCCCCCCCCCCGGGCCCTCCTCTATCATGGCTTCCGATTCAGCTGTAGATGTCCTTATTATTGGAGCAGGTGAGCATCACTTTAGGCGGGCGCTTTCCATGTTTATACAAAAAATCTTATGTATTGCATACACAGGCCCAGCAGGCGCGATGTGCGCATTCAATCTCTCACAAGCAGGACTCACCGTTCGCATTGTCGACCAGAAAAAGGAGCGCCTACTCAAAGGGCAAGGAGATTATCTCCAGATTCGTGGGCTCGAGATCTTAGACGTAGGTTCCTACTATGATATCTCGGTGCAACCGAGCTCAATCTCGCTGGATACCTAGAGCATCGAACTAGCGGAACCGGTTTTAAGGGAGGCCCATCGGTCCTTCTATTTCAACACGTACAAGGGCGATTCAGATCATAAAATCGCACGGGTGAGCCGGAGAGACATACACGCTGGCGTTCACAGCCGGTTTCGACATGATTCAGCGTATCCACAAATCCATATCGAACGCAACTTTCGGGACGCTATGGGCTCTGGAGACAGAATAATACGCAGCCTGACAGTTCGGCCTCAATTCGGCGCAGAGATATTTACGCCGCGCAAGGTCGTTGTAGAGCAGGGTACTCGTCCAACTCGGCTTGTTATCGATTCAAGTGAGAGCGGCCCGGTCGACTATCCCGTAAGTATATCTCTAAAACACCCAGACGGGAAAACGGAAACAGTCAAGGCAAAGTATTTGATTGGATGCGATGGCGCGCATTCTTGGACACGCGCGCAATTAGGCATTAGTATGGTTGGAGATACATCCAGTAAGTACATTATCGATGGGGCGCAACTGCGCAGTCTACTAATCAACTCTTGGAAGATGACGTTTGGGGGGTTGTGGATGGATGGATTGACACAGACTTTCCAGACGTTCGGCATCTGTGTGTTGTTGAGAATAATGGGCGGGTGAGCATGACTTGATGTATCCTAGAAGCGATGTTTACCAAAGCATGTGTTACTTTCTTTGAAGCGGGCCGTTCTTGTTCCCAGAGAGGAGGATATGGTCCGATTTACTGTTAAAATCGAGGACGGAGACGCGAACATAGACCCTGTGACTGGGCGTGTAGATCGCACAAGAGTTCAACTACAGAAGATTCAACAGGTTCGGATTTAACCCTTTATATCAGCACATGTGTTGACATACCGTAACCTCACTTCAGCTTGTTCAAGAAGCATTTCACCCAAACCAAATTGAATTCGTTGGAGAGCCGGATTGGTGGGGTGTTTATGTTGTTGGGCAGCGGTTAGCTACTGCGTACGAAGGCGGTCATGGTCGAGTATTTATAGTTGGAGACGCTTGTGAGAATCTAGTTATTACTCACATGATAAACGTTCTACCCTAATTGTTCAGGTCACACACATTCCCCCCATGCGGGTCAGGGAATGAACGCCGCAATCAGTGACGGCCATAACCTCTCTTGGAAACTTGTGCATGTACTAAAAGGGTGGGCTGGAACAGAGCTACTACACACTGTAAGCTCAAACAGTGCGCTCCCGTGACAAGTGCTGATGGTCATAGTACGAATCCGAGCGTCGTTGGTTTGCCGAAGAGTTGATGCAGCTACATGAAAGGATTGCAAAAGTCATGTCTGGGAAAATCCCGGGAAACAACGCAGAGTAAGACCCAAATTTATTATCTGTTAGAGCCCAGCTGACTTCTAGGCTGATAACTTGTCAGTGAGATGGCTAAGTCTGCCGGGTTTGTGTGGTAAGTGACAATTGTGGAGAGTGCATGCTCGAGCTATTGGTGACGCTCTTCCCAGTGGAACAACTATTCAATACCCACCATCTCGTATCGTTGATGCAACATATCAACATCTCGCGCCTGGGGTCCGAATTGGTCAGGTGAGCGTGTTCTTGACCGACGTATTACATAAGCTAAATGCGCCCGCTGTAGCGTTTGCCCCATCAAGTAATCTTGCGTACATCAGATTGTCGTCCACACTCTACCCATGACCTTCTCAAATCGGATTTCCGATACAAACTTCTGGTATTTACTGGGAACGCCAAAGATGCGGATCAACTCGAAATGGTTGCGAAATTGTCTGAAGACATCTTCCATTGGCTGGCTAAAACCGACGGCTCAAGCACAAACAATGTCATGGTTCAGGTTTATACTATCATGTACGTCACAAACGGTTGTGAGCATTTGGCACAACTGAGCAATATTCATTTGTCTGACAGGCACTCGAAGAAGGAAATTTCCCAGTACACAGACATCCCTAAGAAACTGCGCTCGCACTGGGATACAGTGTTCATGGATGACGTTGCTCTCACCGAAACTGACGGTGGCGGAACTACCTATCAGAGTTTCGGGATTGGTCCGGAGGGATGTATTGTTGTCGCAAGGCCAGATGGACATGTGGCAGCCATCGCGCCATTGCTGGGCGTTGAGATACTGAAACATTTTTTTGGCCGGATTAGAAACAGTAGTTAAGCTCAATATATGTTTCAAAATTTTGTATCATTTTCGATGGAAAGACATATTCAAGATTCTTGCCCGTGTCCGTGTCCACCTCACGTTTCATTAGGGTTTGCACCCAGCTGTAACCTAAGCATCAGCGACGCCGTCTCTGATTCGAGTCGAGAAGACCATCCCCATTCTCCCAGTAGATGGAGTAAACCAGCCGTCGCGAATGCTGTGGATTCCTCAATGCGTGGGGAGCGAGCAGTGGTGGCGCACAAATGCAAGGACAAAGGCAGAGCACGCGAGGAGTGGCCCCTCGGGAGGTGGAGATAACTTAAACACAGGTATGTGGCGTCACTCACGCCACCATATCAATCAGGCACTTGTCAGGCCCCCGGCGGTGTATTCTTGATCACCTCCGTCTCGTCCCTGTGTACAGGGGCGATACTCGTGATATTTATGTGTTGAGAACCAGCGACCAAGATTCAGAATGGTTCGTGCGTTCGAGCGTGGGCTAACTTAGTAGAACTTCACTAAGGTAATGTAGATTAATTTTATGTCGAGAAGCAACACTACGAGCCTAGGGTGAAACTACAGATCGCTGTTTTGTATCCCAGTAGGTTTGGACAATGAACGATAATCGTATAACATTGATTATGTTATTGGGGCAGGAATGTCAACCTCAACAGTTGCCATTCAAAAAGCTACACGAAAGGTCTAGTCGCACGGCAGCAAACAAAGTAGCAAGCAGCTCTATGATCAAACCGGAAGAAAACAGATAGAAATAGAAAAAAAAAACAAGCGCATACAAGCATTCAATGCCAAGCAACTGACATCCAGTCATTGCCGTGCGCAAACTTGGAGAAATCAAGAAATAGGGGTTTGTGGTGTAAAAGGTCGGCTGATATTTGGATTATCGAGTCGTCCGAGCGTCGGCGGTTTTTTGGAAGCCAAAAGAGTAAATCACCGCTGATTGAAGTAATCCAGCCGGTCGCATTGACATAGCGGGTGAAGAACCCAGTGGATAACGTGAGGGTGGATGGTGCAAGTGACAATGCAGAAATCTATTCCACCGTTTGAGCAGCAATTTCACGAGCTCGGAAAATGACATTGCTCACCAATGAATCAGGGTCGCTAGTTGCGGCTACAATGTCCCAGATGCGCACCGTACGATCTCGGGACCCACTGGCAATGTAACGACTGTTGGAAGATACCACAACTGAAAGCACAAAATTCGAATGCCCGACCAGGGGCCTAGCAACAGCAGCCCCAGTGTCGGCGTCCCAAATGCGCACTGTTACATCATCAGAGCCAGAGATGATGTATAGGCCGTCAGGGGAGAACACAACTGAGTTCACCCAGCCCGAATGGCCCTGAAAGGGCGCAAGCAATGCGGCACCAGTCCCAACATCCCAAAATCGTACGGTCTGGTCCTGGGAGCCAGATGCAACGCGACGACTGTCGGGAGAGAAGCAAACTGATAGCACCCAGTTGGAATGACCAATTAGTGGCCGACCCATAGTAGTGCCAGTTTGGGTCTCCCATATCTGAACTGTGCAGTCCCTGGAACCGGATGCAATAAAGCGGCCGTCTGGGGAGAACGAAATACATACAACCGCATCAGAATGAGCAGCTAGCGGTGGAAACACAGATACACCAGTTTCAGCATCCCAGAGTTCCACTGCGTTACCTTCAGAGCCTGAGGCTATGTGCCGACCGTCAGGGGAGAGAGCGATGCACAATACGTCTTCTGAATGAGCAAGGGAAAAGCTGGTGACCAGAGCTCCAGCCTCTACCTCCCACACCTGCACTGTCTCGTGCCCAACCAGACAAATGATGCGCTGGTCGTCCGGTGTAAAATAAATGGATACAACAGCGTCAGAGCCACATATCAAGGGGTTGTGTGCCTCGTCTCCAGTCTTGGGGTCCCAAAACCGAACCATTCCATCGTCAGATCCAGAGGCGAGATACTTGCCGTTCTGAGAGAATGCAACAGAATTTACTTCATCAGAATGACCAGGGGCTTTCTGTGACACAAGAGCACTGGATTCCAAATCCCAGACCTGCGCGGTCTTGTCGTCAGACGCTGAGACGACGCGCCGGTCGCTGGAGCAGAACGCAACTGAATACACCCAGCCCGCATGGCCGACCAGTGGCTCACATGCTGGCATGCCACCCTCCACATCCCATACGCGGACTGTGTAATCGGAAGACCCGGACACTAGATAGCGGCCACTTGACGAGAATGCGACCGACATAACCTCATCGAGGTGGCCAATCATTGGGCCATGGAATGCTGTGCCAACGTTCACATCCCACAACCGCACTGTTCCGTCCTCAGACCCAGAGGCGACGAGACTGCCATTGGGAGAAAAGGCGACGCAGTAGACCCAGCCTGAATGACCTGTCAGAGGCTCGGTGACCGGAACACCAGTCGCTGTGTTCCACAATCGAACGGTTTTATCCTTAGAGCAGGAGACAATGAGACGTTTGTCGGGAGAGAGCGCCGCGGAGAGCATATCGTCTACATGAACTAGCTGCAATTCAGACATAGTGTGGCCAGCCCCCATGTTCCACAACCTGACTATGCCATCTTCGTAACCGCAAAATGGGACGTGGCTATTGGGTGCAAACAAGAGAGACTTCAAGCGGCCATTCTGGCTGTTGATCGGCCCAATGACTGTCGCTCCAGTTTCAGTGTCCCACACTCGTAGTGTCCCGTCCTCAGAACCTGAAGCGATGCGTCGCCCGTCGAATGATAAGGCTACACGGTATACCCCAGGGCTTTCTAGGGGCTCTGAGACCGCAGCCCCAGTTTCGGTATCCCACATTCGCACCGTTCCGTCATCCGAACCAGAGACGATGCGGCGACCATCTCCAGAGCAAGCAACCGAACCAACCGCATCACTATGAGACATAGTTTGCAGCCAAGCGGGCCAGTTCTCGTTCCCCCCACTGGTAACCATGAAAGTGTTTGTGAACAGCGGTCTCATTTGCTCCGCCACCCTCGATCCAGTAGGAGCAAACGCAAGGGCGGAGACGTATAGGTGTGGTGTGCTGTGTGAGATTGCGTCGTAGAAGGTGAGAACTAGCCGATATGCGTCGTTTGCGTAGCTAAAGTAGTTTCTAAAGGTACCCTAAGTCATAAAAACTTGTAAGCTTCGCATCACTACATTTTTCATTCCCGACCCACCGAGTCCATCACCGCTCGTAGACCTGACACTACACCACGTAGCTCCCCAAGTAGGCTCATTACTTCAATCCAATACAATAGTTGAGGTCCATATATAAATCCATCTAATTTCTCGCTGAAATTGCCGTCCGGGGCTTTCGTCAGATGGTCAGACCAGTGCATGCAGCTGTATGCTAGCTGCCGGCTGATGTTGTTCTGGACCTGCATGGAAATGTTATGTACTTTGTCGTTCGGCAGATGGGAGGTCTCGAGTCCGCAGATGTTAAACATCAGCTCCTTCATCATTGTTGTCAAGCAGCAGTCAGAGAGAACCGCGTTTTGCTGCTTAGGACCGGTGTGAAATTCCTTCGAGCGAGCAGAGTCGAGGATGAAGTCGGCGAAGGACGGGTGGTAAACGCGAATAGCGCCTCCTTGAGAGTCATCTTCGTACAGCACCGAGCCGAGCGCACCCACTATTGATCTAACTATGCCAGGGTCCAAATAGCTCGAAAGAAGCGACCCCAGGTTCGATGCAGGAAGAGGCGTCCGACTGCCCGTAGCTACGATCGCTCCGATACACTCTCGAAAGATCTCCACGTTGTCTGCACCTTGATCGCCCATGCCCTGTTTGATTGCGACACTGTAGAGTATATCGAGTGGGCTAGAACCCTCCGCCGGTTGTGTGCCGTCCAGAATCTGTTTCAGACGCCGCTTCGGATCTACTCCTCTCTCGATAAACTTGCAAGCTGTCTCTATCCAGATGAATAGCCCGGCTGCACTCTCGGAAAGCTGTAGGACCGAGCCCTCATCCCACACATGCATTTTCTTGCGAGAGGCGATCTCAGCCATACGTGTGCGAGTGTAATTCAATATATCGCTAGAGCTGTTATATTCGGCAAGGCTGCGAGAAACAATATATCCGTAGTGGGAGCTGTGGAAGGCAGCCTCGACGTCCTCATCGGGACGGCTGGTCACGATAACTCTAAGCCAAGGTACAATGTGTGACATCTCCCGCAGATAGCTGAACAGTAGCTGTCGACCACCTCCCTGCTCACATTCGTCTAGCGCATCCACAACCAGAAAGAGCCCCCCGATCGATAGAGGAGCGGTCGACTCCAGCGATTGCAGCGGTCGGGCAACGAGGTAGACGTAGCGTTGCTCGAGTGAAGAGTCCGGAAGTTGGACGTTACGCTCGATCGCATTGGCAACGGCTTCACCGTACGGCTCGTACTTGCAGGCAAGGTTATATACAAGAGTGTTGAGTATACGCTCAGGAGTACGCAGGTCTGGGTCGTCGCGCTTGCAGAAGAAGTGGGATCCAAGTGTCTTTCGCTGGTCGAGCTCATGACAAATAGACGAAGCGATAGAGCTCTTGCCCATTCCAGCCTGCCCATACAGCCATAGTAGCTTCGAAGTCGTGGTCAATCCCTGAGACCACGCATATATCTCTTCCAGGACCTGAGTTCGGGTGCCCTCTTGGCATGGTCGGGCGCCAGTATAGTGAGAGCGAGCGGCAGGATTCAGCCGATCGAGGAATGCAAGTTGTGCTAGTCGGAAACCATACTTATGACAGTAGGTTGACGTAGGACGATTTACGAACTCACCAGAAGAGAGAACCTGCTTGAGCACTTGCACCCCAACTCCCCTATCGAAACTCTCCTTGAGCTCCTCGAACTTTTGCAATAGCTCGCCAATCCGATCCGAAATTTTACCGTCAGATAGTCCTTGTGATATTTGACCTGCGAGTAATAGAACATTTAACACTTCAGGTGAGTATATTAATACCAGAGCTCACCGGCGGACGCGCGTGAGACATAATTGATGACAGAGTTTGACGTGTCTTCTATCAGATAAAGCAGTGCAAGCGTCGTATGTTTGAGCGCAGCCTCTTTCGCACGACCTTTAACAGACTCGATGAACGGGCGCATATGCTCCAAGCCAGTAATTAGTCGTCTCAAGTCATCGTGTTCGTCCTGAACCTTCTCGAGGTACTTCATAAGGAGTAGTTTAGTAGAGAGGGTCAGTGTCTGTGACAAGGTGATTCTCGTCAACACATACTTCCCATGCCTGCGTACACAGCCCAACCACTAGTCCGGCTGCCGGATGTAACTACGAACGGCCATCTGCATAAGCGAATATACGTGACAACGAGCATAAATCGAACCTGTGCCACCACTGTACCGAACTCTAGGAGCGACTTCAGTACAATGCGAGTATTCCCCATCTTTTCAAGTGGTCCGTTGCTATCTTTCATCATCTCAGACGCCTTCATAAGAGCGCTCGAGTAGTCCTAGGCAAATTAAAGATTCTGACGTGAGTTCGCTTCCTGTTCTATTCAAAAATCCATACCTTGTCAAAATTGGGGAACTTCACCACCACCTTCAACAAATCGTTGAGTCCAGGGACGGTTGGTTTATTAGAGGAAACGCCAAAGGCCGTGATAAGCGACGGGAAGCCGACAACCTGTTTGGTCACCGGTGGCAAATTTGGCTCGTCCAAGACGGTGTAATCGACAAGCACTTGTCGATCCGAAAATGTGCGGTGCTTTTCTGTGAACCTGAGTTCAACCTTAGCTCCTATATATGCGTCACTACGATCCATAAAATATTAGTGCTTGAATAAACATATATCCCATGCCAACGACCCACCAGGGATACATTTGCGCGTCCCAGATTAGAGGCTGACTAGGCCCAATATTCGGGAGCCTATGCAAAGTCTTCTTGTCGACCAGTATCTCAAGCCCGATAGGATACTTGGATGTGCCTGGGTGAAGGGTGATTTCTGCCGACATGTCAGAACGTACAACAATACACCGGCTCCCATAGTCGAAGGGCTCACCTTTGATGCGATGGCGAATTGCTGAGATCTTCTCGTTGGGACTGTGCGAGGCCATGATGTGCTCTGCAGTGGGAGTGATGGTAGAAAGAAACGAGCGTTTGGGCTGTGACAAGCGCCGGTGCAGAGTCGCTTTGTAATAATTAGGAAACACGGGAATAACCAAAGCTACACTGCGCACGGGAGCAATGGAACTGCAGAAATCATTAAATTAGATCGGTATACACGAAGATGAAATTGGGTTAATATTAGGGGTAAAAGGGTTAGGATTATGGTAACTGTTCGGAGGAAAATCGATCGCGTGCTTTCGGGGGAATGATTCCCTTGAAAAAAAGGCATATCAACCTGATATTAGGATTTTTACGTATTTCGGTTCTAGTTTGAAGACTTTGATCACTCAAAAACGAGCCCGAATGAGTCGGTTGAGAAAGAACGCTTCGCCTTGTGGGGCAAGCTAGCTTAGCACGAGGAGCTCAGACTAGGCACGGTAATAGCGGATGCCCGGTTAAACCCGGGGTTTTACCCGCGGCAGCGGATGACGGGATACCCGGGAATAATTTCAAATACATCCCGCGGGCGAGCTTGCCGCGGGTATTGCCCGCGGATGAGCCCGGTTTACCCGCACCATTGAGCGCGATTAGTTTACTAAGCGTCGCCTGGTATTTGTACGCGCCCGACACTGCGTCCAGCATACGAAATACCCGGCTTTCCTCCATTATTCCCGTACAATTATCCAGAATGAAGCCATCAATCCATACACAAGGATTGCTGTTCACTGGACCTGGAGACCGCCTCAATACGATAGCGCTGCAGTTTGTACCGAGCTCTCAACTGCCAAAGTAATGGATACGAGTGGTACGCAGCGTGCGGAGGCAGCACTCGAGCTACTCGGCCGTGTACAAGGGCCTGGATCAGTCACGTGCCACCTCATGGCCTCTCCTGAGGCCGACCACGAGGATCCATGCGATGCGCGCACTCCTCGTGTGTCTTTCTATATAAATTTTCATTCCCACCTGCCCGCCCCCGACGTACCTCGAACGGTACGCGCACCTTCGAGATCTAGTGCCTCACCCAGCCTTGCGATCCTCGTGTTCGCAGGCTGGGCGGCCCGGCCAACATCCTGAGTCGCCGGTGGCGACTCTGGGTTTCCCCACTAGCACCGCGTATACTAGATCTATTAAAGGAGGCGTCAGCCACTCCCCACCAACTAACTTTTATCAACGCTTTTTTACGTACTTTGAGCTAAAATCGTGCATAAATGCTTGGTTTCTATTCCCCTAGAGCGATTTTGAAGAATCCGCCAAAGCCATTCTCTTCATTTTTTGACGATGTGTATATATATGCTGTTTGATTCTCTTATCGCTTGTCCCACAACAATTATCGTTCGCATCTTGGTTGTCTCAAAGACCGGCGCGTGACTGAAAAGCAACTCGCACGCTCAGCTCAGTTGTCGCATAATGCGCATATTATCTCAGCAGCAGACTCCGGGGTCTATCAAAAGGCTGTTCAAGGAAATAGCGAAGTAGAAATTGTATTATTTATCATTCAGTTACATGCTCATACGCTAAGCCAATGTTTTAAATCGGAATGTGTGCTAGTGTTTGCCTATGGTGTTTGTATTCCTTTGTAGCCCACTGAATCGCTTGTGAACCAACTGAGCGACTTGCATATGCATCAATGAAGCGTTGTGTTCGTGCGCTAAACCTTCAATCGGGTTTAAGTAAAGTTTAATTATGGAACTGAAGCACAAGTACTCACTTTCGCATGGAAAGCAATGGGACTGAATCGACAGCGTCAAGCATGTTTAATTTCAGGGTTGCTTCCTTACTTGAAGGTGGCATATCTCGGTACTTTTGCTTTGCATAGCCCCAGAACTGCTCTATGGGTTTAACTCACAGTGATATTTTGGCAGAAATATCACTTGGCTCCCGAGTCTGCGAGCGACGTCTTCAAGAGTCGAGTCACGTGAGACGAAGTCGAGTTGGTAAAAGAGTGCGCGGCGACAACAGCAATCTGTCATGCTATCCTGGCAGTTGAAGCTCGGGCATTCAGCTCGTTTGCTCGCTATATTTGATAGGCCTCGCTCCCGAAATACAATTTCTACTTCGCTATTTCCTTGAACAGCCTTTTGATAGACCCCGGAGTCTGCTGCTGAGATAATATGCGCATTATGCGACAACTGAGCTGAGCGTGCGAGTTGCTTTTCAGTCACGCGCCGGTCTTTGAGACAACCAAGATGCGAACGATAATTGTTGTGGGACAAGCGATAAGAGAATCAAACAGCATATATATACACATCGTCAAAAAATGAAGAGAATGGCTTTGGCGGATTCTTCAAAATCGTTCTAGGGGACTAGAAACCAAGCATTTATGCACGATTTTAGCTCAAAGTACGTAAAAAAGCGTTGATAAAAGTTAGTTGGTGGGGAGTGGCTGACGCCTCCTTTATCATATTGGCTCACTCGTGTATTTAGTCTCAATGTCACATTTGCGTAGCAACTGTCCAGCCCAACTCAGGCTGAGTACGCTAAAGCACACAAAAAGACCTACTTGTGGTGCGTTGTTGTGAAGAACTAGTGAGACTTAGAGGCCCTCAAAGGCTATCGAAGGTTTCGGAGTGTCTAAGGTCTCGCGGCCTCCTATTTGTCCACAATGGCACAATAGTTGCGCCTGGTGTTTGTCTTACGGACATCACCGAGAACTGTGGTTTCTCGTTGTGGGTTCCCAACCCTTACAGTAGGCGTGCTAACCCATAAAATTGACCATCCGATCGCTAACGATAATGTATATGGCACATACAGTATCTAGCACTAAAACCAGATCCATCTGAAAAGGAGGAACTTTGGCGCATTCACGATCGAACTCTCAAGATATATTCGGGGGTGTTGTTACTTTCTGGTTCTCCGGCATTTACCGTGCTTAAATACTATCTAGGAATTAAGTGAGCTGTCCCTCCTTAAAGCCTGGCATAAAAGAGCAGAGATGCTCTCGATGTCAGCTCCCTACTCCTCAGCAGTTACCTCACCATGGAGGCACATCCTCCCCATGGCGCCTCAGAACCCAGTTCGGTTGACGAGTTTGACCTATCTTCCACGAATGATGATATAGTTGAAATTAACCCCGACCCGCCTTCTGCTGGTCCCGACGATCTCAATGGATCCGATCTGGCTGTTTTTACAGAATCAGACCAGCCTACGACACGAGCTGGCGATCATGAAGTGTTCGCTTCCTTCGTACCCGATCCTAGATTCTTTTATATCGATGTTATGAACGCTACTCCTAGCGTTGTCACTATACGATTCCAATCTGGGGGTAATCCAGTTACGATACAACCTTTTCGACAAGGGGGCTTCACTGTGACAAGTAAGTTGTGGGACTGTGAGGCATCCACCAATATTCATGCTCATGCTATGTTGCGTCCTGCTAGGGATAAATGGAAGCAATTGGATTAGAGTATTCAATATTCAGGCTGGACAAGTCCGCACCTCGGCACGAGTTGGAGTTAGGCAAAATAGGAACCTCGCGGAGTGGAACCCAACCCAGTCCCCAACGCTTCTCCGGTGGCTTTCTCGTTACAGCGCAGTCGGTCCCATGATTGGTATGTTATCATACTTACGCTGAGAAATGTGCCCTAACTCGTTAGCCGAAGCTACCTTCGCTATTACGCCCCGTCCCCGGTGATGGCTCCCAGTCTCAGGCCATATGAATGTCAGGCCAGAATTTACCTCGGATGTGTGTTTGTTTGTTGTAAAGTGAATTTAATATGAAGTTGAATGTAGAATTGAATGTGAGTCAAGTGAAGATGTCTGCTCGACGAAATAGTTCTCGGATCTAGCGCTCTCTGCCGGTCACTTCATCACCGCTGAACCATGCTCGGTTGCAAATTGTTCAACGAGCTTGCGACCAAGCACTATTTCTCTTTAAAGTTCGTAGGGAGATAATGTCAGAGTGAATGATATATGCGTTCTCAAAATGGGGGGTTTCTTTGGAGCTCTAGGGAGCGCTTCATAGAACAGGAGCACCGGGAGCCACCCCTCTCCTGCAGCCCTTGGAATCCCGTACTGTAGCTCGGGAGCCCTTGGGAGCGTCACATGCTGGCGACAGAGCTCTCTCGAACACCACATCTTGACTCCTGAGCCTTTGGGAGCACCTAATTTGCAACCGGGAGCCTGGGTATCTATCTGCTGTGAACAAACTGTCGGTAACTCAGCAAGAACCGGGTTTGCTCCAAGTTGATCCAGAGGCTCCGTTTCTCAAACGAGCCTGCGGGGCACTTGCTCTCCGGCACTCCGGAGCCTACTCCGAGAAACGGAGCGTCCGGAGCGAATCCGGTTTTGCTGAAGAGTTTTTGAACAATGTTAGTACCAGAAAAAAACATGTTTGTGAAGGGGCTCAGGTAGCACCAAGGCGTATACTGTGCTGGAAAGGCCGCCTGGCACATTTTGTTCCAGCAGATCGGTAATGCTATATACAGCCTCCGTCAGCAAACCTGGTGTTCGCTTTAGCCGTGGAGTGAATCAGAGATGTGATAGTACGAAGATGGATTTTAAGTTGAGCAAGTGGCTTCGTCTAAGATAACAGTTTGATATATGCACGCCTACGCATCCCTAAAATATGTGCGCAACACCGCTACCACTACGGGCACAACTTCTAGATCAAGCATCTGGAAGCCCGCATTTTTGGGGGTCTCTAGAGGTCAACTGACATGTACACATGTGTGATTTTATCACGGTATCTTTATCTGTCGGTTCATCTCATCTCACACATGACACATATCGATCCACATGCTTCTCTAATTGCTTGTATTCGGTGTTTGCCCTACAGCCACATAACCGCCGTTTAGAGCCCTGACTCAAGGCGGGTGCCCCTGTTTGGCTCCTCGTCCATGGCGCCTTTTCGCCAGTAACACGCAATGAGCCAACCTCGACCCGTTTGTGGTTGCTACACATTGCTACCGCGTGTCGATTCAAAGCCGAGAAGCAAGTTCAAGCGTATTGTCGATACCGACTGATGGATTTCCATCAGGCGACTGAAAGAGACACAGCGCATTGTAAATTTGAGGCTGAATTTAATTCTAATTTACTGTTCTCTTTCTTTCGCTGATACAACGACCAAGACGCCGACTCATGCAGTAGCTAGTCGACTGTTGGGGCTCTTGTAGATATGAGACAAGCTTTCCGAGATACCCGACGAGAAAGGCCTAATGCTTAGTGTACGTAGAGATCATTCGAATCGTATAAAACTCTCCTATGCCACTTGGACAAACTAGAATGGTCTAAAATAGCATATACATTGAAGTTCGGCCTAATATCTCGAGAACTGAAGCACGAAGAAAATGGGAAAAAATTGCGACATGCATTCAAGCTCTTCTAGAGCACAACTATGAAAGATCCGCAATTCATCGCTACTTTTCCCGTGTTCAGGCAGGTCGATTCGTCGTGCTCAGGCTTGTTTCTCAGCCAAATCCCCCTTAAGCCAAGGAGCGCTCTGGAGCGCTCACGAGGGCTCCTGAGTGCTCGTGTGTGTTCAGTCTTGAGCTCCCAAGGACTCCTGAGTGCTCCGGATCCACCGGAGCGGCTGGAGCCACCCCCCGCGATCCGGAGCCAAGCCGGTTTTTGCTGAGTTATTAGGCGGGGTCAGATTCGATTACAAGGTGATCCCAGCCTCTTGAGAGCGAGGCACGAGCGTCCAAGTGAGGAACAAACCCTTGATGAGGGAGCAAAGAGGCTGGTTGCGAGCCTGCGTCTTTGGTGACTCTGCTGATGATATTTGCTTTGGGGATTTTTCCTGGTAGATCGTTCAAAGCTCATGCCCAAAACCTAAGCGCCTGGCGGCTATAATCTGACGACCTCTGCCTGGCCAAACCTAATGTCTCTAACAGGGTAAACTACGGCAATTGAGGAGGGAGGGCCAGTAAATCGGGTGAACTGGCAAATTAGGGCCGATTGCCTCCAACTTCTGCTTACAGGGGGTGCCTGTTTCAACGCAGTACTAATGATGCGTCTTGTGGTAACCAGTGTTATATTCTTTTAAGGTAAGCGCACGATTGCGGTCAGTGCTGCTAAATTCACGGTCCTCAAGTGCGGGCTTTTGTACGTGCGTCCTAACGATCAATGACAGTACGACAGGACGACACTTGAGTAGGACGAATTGGGGCTTAGGCTGCGCGACAGGAAGCAATAAGGCGAGTTAATTCCGCGCGCAATAGTCCACACGTGCAATCACGCCTCATTCTACCAGTGCGCCATTAGCGCTCTAGGAGATCGAATGCCAGACGCCATGTGAGCCTCATCACAACTCCTCAAAGTGCATATACCCCTACACAAAACGA
>MU132190.1:104002-118905 GCA_015039395.1 Ceratobasidium sp. AG-I
TATGCGCGGAAAGAAGTGATTATGGCTGCTGGTGCAATCAACGTAAGTTATACGCGTATTCTCTTAGAGTTATCAGCTAACCGCTGGTTGATATATAAAGACCCCAGCTCTTCTTCAGCTCTCTGGAATCGGTGATGCATCCAAACTCACCGCTCTCGGAATCCAGTCGATCGTCGACCTACCCACTGTCGGCAAGAACCTGCAAGAGCAAACGATGAACTCGCTGGGTGCAAATGGCAATGGCTTCGACCGTGGCGGATCGGGTCCGTCGAATTGCATCGCGTATCCAAACTTGTATCAGGTGTTTGGATCACAGGGAGCGACTGTAGCCTCGCAGATTCAAGTAGGTTTATTGGCTTTGGCTTTCGCGTTCTGTTGATGATAGCGTGGTCGCGTTCAGTCAAAGGTGTCGAGCTGGGCTCAGGCTCAGGCTGCGAACGGAGCCAATGCTACAGCGTTGCAGAAGATTTTCCAGATCCAGGCGGACCTTATTACGAAGAATAATGGTGGGTGTATTGGCATCTAATTGTGTACTATTGCTAAGACTTAGATCTGTAGCTCCCGTGGTCGAATTATTCTATGATACTGGATATCCAGCTGATATCGGGATTGATATGTGGCCGCTGCTACCTTTCTCCCGAGGAACGGTGCAGATCAAGGTAAGGGGCTGGCCCGTATGTAATATCTGAAGCCTGTGATTGACCGGTTCTTCCTAGTCTACCAACCCTTTCACAAAGCCTACCATAAACGTTAACTACTTTGCAGTTGATTTCGATCTCCAGTGCCAGATAGCCAGCGCGCGCATGGCGCGGACAATCCTGGGCACCACTCCTCTTAGGTAGGTATTTTACTCAGTTTCCGCGCATATACCAGCTGAAAGATTTCCCTTCCCTTAGCTCCATCTCTACTGGCGAATGTATCCCAGGAAAATCCACTGTCCCGGATAATGGCACTGGCGGTACCGACGCAGACTGGTCCAAATGGATCAAAAATAACTTTTCAAGCGTCGCTCATCCAGTAGGATCGTGTGCAATGATGTCTCGTGAGCTTGGAGGAGTTGTAGATGGTCGACTGAGGGTATACGGAACGAAGAATGT
Source organism: Ceratobasidium sp. AG-I (assembly GCA_015039395.1). NCBI lineage: Eukaryota > Fungi > Basidiomycota > Agaricomycetes > Cantharellales > Ceratobasidiaceae > Ceratobasidium > Ceratobasidium sp. AG-I. The sequence goes on from MU132190.1 coordinate 105,100, forward strand.
GCGAGTGGTGGATGCGAGCGCCATGCCGACGCAAATTAGCGCGCATTTGTCGGCCACTCTCTATGGGTTTGCTGAAAAGGTATGTTGCTTTGTTTGTTATTGCATTTGGATATCAAGCTAACGCATTTAGGGGCTTTAGGCGGCCGATATCATCAAGTCGAACCTTTGAACGTTCGCTTTCTGTCGTGCAGGTTTCTACCTGTTCGTTAGAGTTGTACTACAGGACAGTTGTTATAATTCACTATGAACTTGATGCTTCGTGCGCTTCCGTGATATCGACCATCCATACTTCGACCTAGTTCTACAAAGTTTACACGAAAGAAGAAATTCATCATGTCGATAGTTTGTTGTAAAATGGTTAGGTTGGTCTCGGTCGAATCTAAGCCAAAGGCTCGTACCCCCCGCCATAACAGCAAATTTCAAACCCAACTCACTGCAGCGCAAAGCTGGTGGGCGTAACATGAGACTGGCCCATCAATCCCAATGATCATTATCCGTCAGCACCTTGGAGCAATCGCCCGATCGTGTAAATCCCATAGGCTGCGCTTACTATATGTGGTTCTGTAAGACCCAGGCGTCCTTGGGGCGCTGCCTCATGACATCGTCGTGAATAACAATCGTGCCCTACGCTGGGCTTAAACCCAATGTACAAGGGTGAATAGCTCTCATTTTACGGCCAACCCCAGTCTCGAATGCCACATTTCACATCTATTGCAAGAAGCTGCGCTCGCACTGGGACACGGTTTTCATGGGCAATATTGCACTTGACGGGACTAGAGGTGGAGGGTCCGTTCACCGCTTCTTTGGCATCGGACCAGAAGGCTGTGTTGTAGACGTTCAGCCAGATGGGTATATGGCGGCAATTACACCATTGGAAGGAGTCGAAGTGCTGAAACAGTCTTTCAAAACGACTCATTCTCGTAACTAGTGGTATATGTATATACGATATTTTGTGTAGAACTTACGTTTTGATCAGTAGTAATCGCATTGAACTATGTTTATATCAGTACAAGTTCAGATCGGAGTGGGTTAGAATGGATGCATGGGACTTGGCGTTGCCAAGTCTGATCCTGCACAGCCACCCAGTGCACCAAACCCAAAATTAGCTGCCAGGGCGACGATCCACGACATCCCGACAATTCCACCCTTGATCCACGACGTCTTCTTTTGAGTGGCAGCAGGTCAGGTGGTGCATGCGGTACCTCGAATTCACGGGCTCACAATGACGGAGTGTGATCTATAAAGCCCTGAAGCTTCTACCGGAACGAAAAGATTGATCTGGTCCCCCTTCTCTCTGGTTTTCGCTATGGCAAATATACTTTCATTTCTAGCTTTGGTGACCCCACTTCTCTCATTTGCGACCCAATCTATTGCTGCCAATGTTGTCACAAACGATCCAACATCTGTGTCAAACAAGACGTACGACTACATCGTTGTTGGTGGTGGTCTTACCGGCCTTGTTGTGGCTGCCCGACTTGCTGAGGTATCCACCAATACCGTTCTGGTTATCGAGGCTGGACGTGACGATCGTGCAGACAGTCGGATCTACGACATCTATAAGTAAGTATTTTCATGTTTGATGTCTGCCTCATCATTTCGTTGACATGTTCTAAAAGATATTCTCAAGCTTTTGGCACTGATCTAGCCTGGAGCTGGCCGGCGGATCAAGGCAAGTCTATCATTGGCGGCAAGACCTTGGGCGGGTCCTCTTCCATCAACGGAGGTAATTCAGCCTTGTTTTGATCCTATTGTGCACTGAGTTGAATTCTGTCCAGGCGCCTACACTCGCGGGCTCGCTGCTCAATACGACGCTTGGTCATCTCTTCTGACGGTCGGCGAGCAAAGCCTCAACTGGAACTGGAACAGTCTCTTCAGCTACATGAAAAAGGTACGACCTCAGATTCACATTTCGCTCAGCGTTGGCTTACTATTCGGCAGTCTGAAACCTTCTCAGCTCCCAATGCCCAGCAAGCCGCCAAAGGAGCCCAGTCTGTCGCAGACTACCATGGAACCACCGGCCCCGTCCAGGTCACATACCCGTACGTTTACTCTCTAGCTGTTCTTAGCTCAAAAAATCTAACGGATGACGATAGCGACCTCATGTACGGAGGTCCTCAGCAGTCTAACTTTGTGAAGACCATCAAGAAGACACACAACGTCGACCTCTGCGCTGATCTTAACGGTGGATCTCCCAATTGCGTATCATACACCCCCCTGACAATCGACTGGCATCGTGATGATCACCGATCTTCCTCCGCCGAGGCATACCTCACTCCAGTTCAAACCCGTCGGCAGGGCTGGACTACGCTTGTTCAGCAGCAAGCAACGAAGATCTTATTTCAAAGCGGGAGTAGTCCTGCTGTGGCTACCGGCGTACAGTTTGAACAGAGTTCTGGTGAGAGATACACTGCCTATGCGCGGAAAGAAGTGATTATGGCTGCTGGTGCAATCAACGTAAGTTATACGCGTATTCTCTTAGAGTTATCAGCTAACCGCTGGTTGATATATAAAGACCCCAGCTCTTCTTCAGCTCTCTGGAATCGGTGATGCATCCAAACTCACCGCTCTCGGAATCCAGTCGATCGTCGACCTACCCACTGTCGGCAAGAACCTGCAAGAGCAAACGATGAACTCGCTGGGTGCAAATGGCAATGGGTTCGACCATGGCGGATCGGGTCCGTCGAATTGCATCGCGTATCCAAACTTGTATCAGGTGTTTGGTTCACAGGGAGCGACTGTAGCCTCGCAGATTCAAGTAGGTTTATTGGCTTTGGCTTTTCGAATTCTGTTGATAGTAGTGTGATCGCTTTTAGTCAAAGGTGTCGAGCTGGGCCCAGGCTCAGGCTGCGAACGGAGCCAATGCTACAGCTCTGCAGAAGATCTTCCAGATCCAGGCGGATCTTATTACGAAGAAGAATGGTGGGTATATTGGCGTCTGGCTGGGCTCTGTTGCTGAGAGTTTTATATGTAGCTCCCGTGGTTGAATTGTTCTACGACACTGGGTACCCAGCTGAGATCGGCATTGATATGTGGTCGCTGCTACCTTTCTCCCGAGGGACGGTGCAGATCAAGGTAAGAAACCACTTCGCGTGAGATCTAAAACCAAGTACTAACCGGTCCTTCCTAGTCTACCAACCCTTTTACAAAGCCTACCGTGAACGTTAACTACTTCTCGGTCGATTTCGATCTCCAATGTCAGATAGCCGGCGCACGCATGGCGCGGAAAATCCTGGGTACCACTCCCCTTAGGTAGGTACTTTACTCAACTTCGGCGCATATACCCACCGAAAAAGGTCCCCACCCTCAGTTCGATCTCTACCGGTGAAACCATCCCCGGGAAATCCACTGTTCCAGATAACGGTACTGGCGGCACCGACGCAGACTGGTCCAAATGGATCAAGAACGGCTTTTCAAGCGTCGCTCATCCGGTAGGATCGTGCGCGATGATGTCTCGTGAGCTGGGTGGAGTCGTGGATGGTCGACTGAGGGTATATGGAACCAAGAATGTGCGAGTTGTGGATGCGAGCGCCATGCCGACACAGATTAGCGCGCATTTGTCCGCTACTCTCTATGGATTTGCTGAGAAGGTACGTTACTTTGCGTATTATTGTATTTGTGCGTTTTGCTAATGTGTTCGTGGGACTTAGGCGGCCGATATCATCAAGTCGAATCTTTGAACGCTCACTCTTTTTCGTGCAGGTTACCACATTCACTAGTTTTGTACCACAGGACGATTATCGTGATTTGCTGTGGACTTTCTTTTCTGTCGATTTGTGCGTTTTTGTGATACCATACACCCGCTCCTTGACCCAATCTTACTAAGCCTACATCTGAGAAGGTGTCCCGGTCAGCACTTACCCGCATTGCAAAGGGACGCTCAAGACAATAGCATATACTCTCCTCAGCCGCAGAAACGTAGCCGAAGAATGTCACCATCACGTCGCCTCTTGACGGCTAGAATTCTTGAATTTGAACTTCGTGTTCCCTTTGTCGTTGGTGTTCTCACCTCGGTTTAGCCCGACCAAAGCCACAGGCCGTTTCTCAAGCGTATGGCAGCTTATTGAGTCCCCTGCTACTCCCTTACTCCAGTTTTCCTGCGCACACGGTCATTTTTACTACAAGGCTTTTTGACAGCTTAGTTATATGCTTCTGTTGTGCATTCTCTCTTCCTGCAGTGTGCCTCCTCGTATCCGGCTAGTATCCCAACATAGTACTTGGGCCGTCCCATAACGACCCGAAATAGACTTTACCAAAAAGGCGGTCCATCATGTTTGACAAAGTGTTATGATTTGACTTGATTCTCCGTTGAATCGAAGCTAAACCTTGCTGTCCTCTGCTGTATCCGTAGCTTTCAGAAACAGCCTGGTATGGCGCAACTTCAGCAAACCCGGCACGACATCCACCCTTCGCACCTAACCTCTGGCATGTGTATGCAAGTTTCTATCTGCATACAGAAGATGTGGTACGTGTGGAGTGAATATACGAAATGTCATTAAGATATCAACACGTAGCCCTAGTAATAACAGGCTGCCAGAGTTCGGCGAGCCGTCACTGGCGGGTTCCAGTTAGTGCTGGAGCGAGACGAAATTATCATTGCCATAAGGGCAAGCAACTGCTATTCACTACGTGCTACGAGACGAGGCGATGCCTGGCATCGTTCCCTTGCGTCAGCCTCGGTCCAAGGCTAGCCCGACTGTCCGGGAAAACTTGCCCGAACATATAATCTTTGTCAGATATGTGCTGTTGCTGATTAAAAGGTATCCTGACTCCTGAAGTGATTGGATGGCCGAATCTTTGCGCAGCAACGCACAATGCCGTGCTTTGGGATTTGATAAAAGCTCTATGTATATAAGATGGCCAGCGAGGCTTTTGAACAACCCAACAGCCTTCTACTCTCTCACTCTCTCAATTGGACGTGTATTCAATCAAAATATACTAAAATGCCTTCTGTCAACTCACCTGCTAAGATCCTTGTCACAGGCATGTCGCGTTTCTCAGGGCCTCACTCTAGGACCAAAAACTAATGCTCTCGTAATACCCAGGCGCGAATGGCTATTTTGCAACACATGCTATCAAAGATTTACTTGATCGCGGTTACACAGGCAAGTTGGTCTGACTTCGCTGATTTGTTGATCTAATGTCCTACATTAGTGGTTGGCACCGTTCGCTCCGACAAGAAAGGAGAAGAGCTTGCCAAAATCTATGCCCAGTATGGCGGACGTTTCAGTTTTGCAGTCGTCCCAGATATCGCTAAAGTAGGTTATCTTAACCTTTCTAAATTTGTCTCACTAAAGTCCGTTCTTAGCCTGGCGCATTCGACCAAGTGATCAAAGGTGGCAACTTTGACGGTGTCGCTCACACCGCATCTCCCGGACCGACACCTAATGTCACTGTCGATGGTGTGCTAACCGCTAGCTCATAAGAATGCACAACTAATGAGAGATTTATAGAGATTTTCCGTCCTGCTATTGAGGGAACCACCGGCATCCTTGAAAGCGTCAAGCTAAATGGGTAAACCCATCTGATTGTGGCATAAATCAGCCTCGTTGACTGACCAGACCTTTTTAGTCCAAGCGTGAAGCGCGTTGTGTACACGTCGTCGGCATCGGCGTTGATCCAGTATCAGTTAGGTGTGCGACACACCGAGGTACCACCAACTTAGACTAGATATTGCAACGCACGATTGCTAACATTTCCTTCTCAGGCGCATTGGAACGACAAGGTTATCGAGATTGTCAAGGAGAAGGGCAACAAAGCAACGGAAGCAGAGATTTACCAGGCCAGTAAGACTTTGGCTGAAAAGGCCGCATGGAGGTTTGCCGATGACAATAAGGGCAAAATCGAGTTTGACCTTGTTACGGTGCTTCCTTCATACGTGAGTTATCAGTATTCACCATTCATTCAAGATGCATTCTAACGAGTCGCATCCCGCAGATTCTGGGGGTCAGCAGACACTCTTTTATTCAGTTATTAGTCTCCTAACGCGATTCCACATAGGCACCTATCAACGCCGTAAGCTCTCGGAATGAGCTTTCCTCGCCCAATTTGGTCTTTAGCAGTATTCGCGCGCCTCGCCCGGAGTCGGAACTTCAAAACACTGCATACCCTTTCATTCACGCCAAAGATATAGCTGCGATCCATTCCGCCGCATTCAGCCGACCAGACGCGGCCGGACACCGAGTGCTTGGCTCGGCGCACGACGCTCGCTGGCAGGATATCTGTAAGCAAAAACCTACGCATATAGGGACAATGTGCTCATTAGTGACCCCTGGATCTCCTTTAAGATGATGCGCTTAATGAAGAGCCTGCTTTTTCGGGAATCCCAAGGGCAAACCTGGACCAAGCGGTCAGCCGGACCCGCCTTCTGCAATGGTTGACTCGACATACGCTAGGGAACTTCTTGGGAGGGATTTCATTGGGGTCAAGGAGACATTCCGTGAAACTGAAGCGTACTACCAAGAGAAGGGATGGTCTTTCACAAACTAGGGTAGATTATAGACTGTATGCGCACCTATTTGGCAACTACTTCCTTTTGTCCAATATGATTTAGTTTTATCAAGTCGCGCAAGTGGGCCGCCAAACATGAATTATCTAAAAAGCTTTGGGATTTAGTTGCTTTAGCGGAGGAAACGCCATCTTCTTGGCTGAATAGAGCACGACTTATCACATCCTCATGACTACTTTAGCAACCTTAAGCAACCTTACATTTGACTGCTAGTAATAACTCAACACACTACCCAAAGCCGCAAGTAAGAACTGAGACATTGCATTTCAAGGTCAGCGTCAAAATAAGGTAACCGTTGATCCAGGATAAACGTCTCAGTCTCGCGTTACATAATCGAGACCGGGATGCTCGGATGCAATTCTGTTTACCGCTCTCGTCGTTGACACACTCAAGACCGTCCCTAACGCCACCTCCGTCAAGCAAATCTTCGTAATGGTGAGTGAAAATATATTCAGTCGGGTGTCCAAACATAGCATTGGAATCCCGCTCGAGGATTTCGCATAGAGGAGTGTTGGATGATGGTTCATGGGTTGGATGGACATAGATCATGTAAAATTATGCTAACGCATGATCCCGCTCGCAGGCGCCAAAGAAGGGAAAGGCGCCCAAGGAGGAGGCTACCGTGTCGCTCGGTCCCCAGGTTGCTGAGGGCGAGCTCGTGTTCGGTGTTGCCCATCTATATGCCAGCTTCAACGATACTTTTGTCCACATTACCGATCTGTCCGGCAAGGAAACCATCACTCGTGTTACCGGTACGCATTTATCTACTTGGTTTGCGAGCTTGGTTTAATTGGGATGGGTTGGTGTGTAGGTGGAATGAAGGTCAAGGCTGACCGTGATGAGTCTTCCCCTTATGCGGCGATGTTGGCTGCCCAGGACGTTGCTGTCCGCTGCAAGGAGGTTGGGATTACTGGTCTGCACGTCAAGCTCCGTGCCACTGGCGGAACTGGAACTAAGACCCCTGGTAAGCACGCTCTTTGATATTTCAGAAGCGGATAGTTCAATGGTATTTCTATAGGTCCTGGTGCCCAGTCCGCGCTCCGTGCCCTTGCCCGTGCTGGCATGCGCATTGGCCGCATCGAGGACGTGACCCCGGTCCCCACCGACTCTACCCGTCGCAAGGTCAGTTTATATAATATAAATCACTCATGCTTTAGACTGATGTGTTTTTGATAGGGTGGTCGCCGTGGTCGTCGTCTCTAGTTTCCTCCTCTCATCAAAAAGAGGCCGTGGCGTTGGTCTGTTTGCACTGTATCTTCCCTACCACCAGAATCCATAGTCGCCGCACTTGACACGCAGCACGTCCGCGCATGGGCGTGTCCCGTGGTCGTGCTTGTTTTCTTTCATTACGCATGAAATGGTTGAGATCACCTGGAGCACTATTACATAAGCCGGAGCGCTTGGCAAATTGGGCGGCCCGGGGAAGAAGCTTGAAGACCAAATGCCACAAGCTTCGTTGATTCTAGGCTTTGGAACTTTATCTTGTTGGAGCACAAAAATGGTCTACGCTGGGTTGGGCGTCGCGGACCGCCTCGCGCCGTGCATATTTCGAGCTCGGGTACAATCCCGCCTGTTGCAACGAGGCTCCGTATAAAGTCTGAGGATCAGTCTGTGTTGTTGTTCCTCCTCTCGACTGACCATGTGGGGCTACTCTGCGCTTTGCTTAGCACTTAGCACATTTTCCGTGGGGGCCCGCGCTGCCCCGTCCGGGCTCACTTCTCCGCTCGGACCTGTTGTTGACCTGAGCTACACTGCGTACGCAGGAAACTCGACCTCTCCTGCTGGGCAAGCTAATTCGAGTGTAACATTCTTTGGAGGGATCCCCTATGTACAGCCGCCGCTTGGAAATCTGAGGTTTCGTGCGCCGAAGGATCTAGATGAGCGTGTAAAGTCGAACCGGACGGTAGTGGATGCGAGGGGATGGGGCCCTACATGTGTGCAACAACCTGCTGTGGAAGGTGTTGGCGTCGAAGGTAAGAGTAGCAGGATTACGTGATAGAGAAGACAAGTTGATTCTTATGCTTTTCAGATTGTTTAAACTTGAACATTTGGAAGCCTACGAAGGCGAAGGCTGGAGCTAAGCTTCCTGTAGTAGCTTATATACATGGAGGAGGATTTTTCTTTGGGGTGAGTTGCCTCGTACTGTTCGTAAATCCTGGCTCACCATGAGTAGAGTTCGCCACAATTCCCCATGTATGACTGGGTGGCTCAAGATCAAAATGTCGTGGCTGTTTCAATGGTAAATATTTTCTTGTTTTGATCCATGGTTTAGCCATAGCTTATCCTCGAGGTCATTAGAACTACCGGTTACACTTGTTCGGATTTCTCGACGGAACGTCTGTTCGAGCTGATGGAACTCCCAATGCTGGGCTTCTGGATCAACGAGCAGCACTATTGTGGATTAAGCGTCACATTAGCCAATTCGGAGGAGACCCAGATAACGTCACCATTGCGGGTGAATCTGCTGGTAGGCTGAATTCATATCGACCTCTTGAGTAAAAGGTTGAGCGAATCGTTGCTCTCGTCAGGTGGTGCTGCTGTCGTATTACAAGCGACGGCCTGGGCTGGGAAGCAGCCCGTTCCGTTCAACAAGGCGATTGCTCAGTCTATTGGGCTATATACCCTTCCTACAGACAGCGAAATCGAGGGCATATTCAGTATGTTAGCTCATGCTCCTCCCTCCAAAATATACTCACATGCGGTATAGACAATGTGACAACAGCTGCAGGGTGCCCCGCGTCTGGCGCTGAAGCAATGAGCTGCCTCCGTGCCGCCCCCCTCTCGACTCTGATCAAGTCCGTCAACAGCGTACGAACCAACTTTCTCGCACCCACCATTGATGGTCCGGACGGCTTTCTTCCCGATTTCCCTTCGCGACTCATCGCGCAGGGCAAGTTCCGTAAGGGAATTGATCTCATTGCTGGGCATATGACGAATGATGGGAGGAATTTCGCGGGTAACCCTCAAAATGTGAAAACGGATGCGGATATTGTCGCTACTATCTTGAAGCGGCATAGGTTCTTGGTGCGCAAATTCTTCAGTGAGAGTGAGGTCCTTGGTGCTGAAATCATCTTGGTAGACGAACGAGACGCTGGCAAAGGTATTGGAACTGTACCCTGCTCCCAATGTGTCCGGGTCGCCATTCGTGGACAACTACGATCGCGCTTGGACGATTATGCAGGACACGATCTTCGGCTGCATGTAAGCGCTCATCATGGAGCCAAGGGGCCTCCACTGAACTTATTTTGGGTGTACAGGGATCAGCTCTGGGCGAACGCGACCTTGGCAAGTGGCCGAAAGAATGCGTATGCGTTCCGGTACGTACTCGGAAACTAGATGTCAGTTGGATTGAGGCTAACGGTGGACATGGGACTTAGGTTCAACGTGCCTAACCCCGTTACGCTAGCGGTTAATCCGTGGCAAGGGGTCATGCACGCCTCGGATGTTTACTATCTATTTGACGGCGCAACGTAAGTACTGCCGCATACACCCACTAGTTTCCGACCCCTGGTTACTAACGTAACAATAGTGGAACGACACCATTTTTCAAGCCGTTTAATCTCACACAAACTCCGGTATCGCAAGAGATAATTGGATACTGGACATCTTTCACGCGGTCCTCCGACCCTTCCAAGTACAAACGCTCGTTCTCCCCAGTATGGCCGAATTTCGTGGGTAACCGGCGAGTGGTCATGAGCGAAGATGTCGGAGGCAATGGGACCCGGACTGCAAGCTCCATAGAGGTTGTGTCCGCCTATGAGCAGGAGCGATGTCGGTTCTGGATGAACCTGAACGAAACGAGGCTGTAAGGGTTTCTGAGATAGGGGGAAAACAGCGTATCTTGATACGGCCAGCGAATATTCGCAGAGTAAGCTCCATGGAAAATTTACTTGTCGATGTACCAGATTGTACTTCAATTGAGTTTGTTTAATGAGAGGATCAACTTTGACCAGTCATGTGTCCATCTTGGGAAATGTCGGGAGCCGCACGTGAGCATTAGTAATATCCCCGTGAAGCTAACACCAAGGATTCTCTGCTTCCAACCACGACCTGTCGCACGGGTGGTGCCTAATATCTGAACTCGGGGATTCTGCAACTTCTGTGGTTCTAACATGGTCCCATGACACTTACTCGACTCGGAAAAACCTGGAGACTTTGTGATGCTGCATCGTGCACGGGAAGCACTTGGCGACGCTAGTCATGGTGGCTCAACGAACCAGCTAATCTTGTCACTAGTCGGCTTCGATTTACTAGGCACTCACGGAACTTGCGAGCTATACTCGGACTCTCCTCGGCGCCGCGCCCACTTGGCTATCCTGCTCGGCGGTTATAGTATTTTCCAACACCAATTGTTGGGACAATCGTTCTTGGCTCTACCTAGAACTTGTCCACATGAGTGTGCCACATTCAGTTTTATGCGAGCGGGATCTATCCTGCCCCGTGCTTTCCCCGCATGAAGGTAGTATAAAAACCTCTGCGATTTTCCTCCAAACAGCATCGGTTCAACACTCGGCAACTCTCTTACAATGTACTGTGTCTTCGCTCTCATCTCTCTCTACCTCGTCGCCGTCAAGGCTCAGCAGGCCGGCACTCTCACCGCTGAGAAGCACCCGGCTCTGCCTTGGCAAAAGTGTACCAAGTCCGGCGGGTGTGTCACTCAGTCCTCCGGCAAGGTCGTGCTCGACGGCAACTGGCGTTGGGTCCACTCCACCTCCGGGTCTACCAACTGCTACACCGGCCAGACATGGGACACGACGCTCTGCCCTGACGCTGTTACCTGCGCGAAGAACTGCGCGCTCGACGGCGCTGACTACTCCGCCACCTACGGTATCACCACCAGCGGCAACGCCTTGACCCTCAAGTTCGTCACTAAGGGTTCGGGCACCAACGTCGGCTCCCGTGTTTACCTCATGGCGTCGGACGACACCAAGTACGAGATGTTCAAGCTCAAGAACCAGGAGTTTACGTTCGACGTCGATGTCTCGAACTTGCCCTGCGGTCTCAACGGCGCGCTCTACTTCTCGGAGATGGACGCCGACGGTGGTATGGCCAAGTACCCGAACAACAAGGCCGGTGCTAAGTACGGAACCGGCTACTGCGACGCTCAGTGCCCGAAGGACATCAAGTTCATCAACGGCGAGGTTAGTCTCCTTTTGTTTTGCTCTCTATTCTATTCTAACGGGTGTTTTTGCCTAGGCCAACTCTGCTGGCTGGACTGGTTCGCCTAACGACCCCAATTCGGGCACCGGTGGCTTCGGTACCTGCTGTAACGAGATGGACGTCTGGGAGGCCAACTCGGACGCCACCGCCTACACCCCCCACCCTTGCACGGGCGGCGGCCCGACTCGCTGCTCCGGCGCGACGTGCTCCAGCACCTGTGACCAGGCCGGCTGCGACTTCAACTCTTACCGCATGGGCGACAAGAGCTTCTACGGCAAAGGTCTTACCGTCGACACCACCAAGAAGATCACCGTCGTCACCCAGTTCATCACGGCCGACGGCACCGCATCTGGCGCACTCAAGGAGATCCGCCGTCTCTACGTCCAGAACGGCGTGGTCATCCAGAACTCCAAGACCAACATCCCTGGAATGGCCGCCTACGACTCCATCACTGACCAGTTCTGTGCCGCTCAGAAGACCGCGTTTAGCGATGGCAACGACTTTGCTACCAAGGGCGGTTTCTCCACCATGGACGCGTCCTTCACCAAGGGTGTCGTCCTCGTCATGTCCATCTGGGACGACCACGCGGCGCAGATGCTCTGGCTCGACAGCTCGTACCCGCTCACCGCCGACCCATCTAGCCCTGGTGTTACCCGCGGCCGCTGCGCGACAACCTCCGGTGACCCTAAGGATATCGAGACCAACAATGCCAATGCGTCTGTGACCTACTCGAATATCCGCTTTGGTGACATTGGCTCGACCTACACCGGAACAACTGGGCCTATCACCACTACTACCGGCCCCATCACTACGACCACCCGCACCACGACCTCTGCTACTGTAAGTTTCCCGGACTTACTCTTCTTTTCGCCGACCGCCTCTGATAACATTCCTGCAGCCGACCACCTCCGCTGCCAGCGGCACCGTTCCTCACTGGGGTCAATGCGGTGGACGTGACTACCATGGAGCCACCGTAAGTCTCCTAGCTTCACATATTATTGACCTCACGCCTAACAATGTGCATTTCAGACGTGCGTCTCCCCGTACAAGTGTGTCGTAAGCAACGAGTTCTACTCCCAGTGCCTCTAAAGTACGAGCGAGCAAAAGCATCTGGACCTGGTCTATACATGCTTGGCAAAATAGTTGTAGATAGCTGGCTGAACATACATCATTTCATTCCTTCACTCGTCGGATACGTTAAACGTGATTGGGTTGAGAGGTGTGAGGCATTCAGCGGACGTGAGCTTTTGCGCTCCAAAAGCGTGCTAATATCTTGTCGACATGCTAGACGAGTCGAATAGGTTCGCTCAGTTTCAGAGAGGTGGAGGGAATATAAATATTCCTTGGCTTTGTCTCTAAAGCGCCAATGTACTATTAACACTCTTACTTTTTAAGAACAGATAGCGTAGTGTTTCCTACGCTTATTCACATGTGAACAATTCACGTTTTGTAATTACTATAAAAAGCTGCCAACTGCGAAGTTTGATCTCATGGTCGTTGTCACCCCCAATATGCGGCGGCGGCAAACAAACCATAACTACATCTAATCATGCCAGTCGGTTGATCTTTTAGCCTCGCTGATCTCCTACCCGCCACTATACACAAGCTTGACCAGTAATGGAGGGGAATTCGGCTCTCCTGAAAACTTGGGACGTGGGCTCTGTTGTGTGTTCGCTCTCGATTTCGCACGATGGTGCGCGTATTGTCTCCGGCTTGGAAGACGGTACGCTATGTGTCTTTGATACGCAGAGCGGACAACTTGTGCTAGGGCCGCTCAACGGTCATAACGATGGTGTTCGAGCAGTATTCTCATCCGATGGCACTCGCATCGCTTCTGGTTCTTGGGATAAATCAATATGCATTTGGGATGCGCAGACTGGGCTTCTCGTAGCAGGGCCATTTAGGGGGCATACCAAGAGTATCAGCTCATTGGCATTCTCGCCCGACGGTGCTCTTGTTGTTTCAGGATCTAATGATGGAACTGTTCGTTTCTTGGATCTAGAAACCGAAAACGCTGTTATACTAGTACCAAAAACGCATGTCTTCCCAATCCACGCTGTTGCTTTCTCTCCTGATGGCACTCGCATCGCATCTGGTTCTTCGGGCGGCACTATTTTCATCTGGGACGTAAAGGCCGAAGC
>MU132190.1:132997-145299 GCA_015039395.1 Ceratobasidium sp. AG-I
AATGTTCGGAAAGCCTGTGAATCCTTTGGGGCGTTTTATGGGAATCCGACCAATGCCGGGTGATGCGGAAGAGGATGCTTGGTATGATGACCCGATATGTTCAAACGAGGACAGGGAAGAGGGAGATGACGCGGACGAGGAGAGCGGAGAAGACATGGACCAAGATCAGGACCAAGAAACTCCTAGAGCTACGACGGTGCCGCTACCCAGCGAAGAACTAGCCCAAACCCAAGCACAAGTGGACGAAGAAGATAAGATGGAAACTGACTGAACTAGGGTAAAGCTTGAGTTTCAATGTAATCTGCCATTCCAATGTGATAATATTCGCGCATATACCCGCGTATTCGTCGCAAACGAGTGTGCCGCCACTATCTGAAGAATAATAAAAAGTGTACTAGCACTTTGCACATGGGATCGACAAGCCATGAGATCGACAAGTATGTCTGGGCGGTGTTGTTGCCCGTTACGATTTGATACTTGGAATAACAGCGCTCAAGCTCATGAGACAGAGATAATTTACATTTACGCGCGATTTCAGTCAACCACCAATAGCTTGATATATGACCAACTAGCTACCATTTTGACGTACGAGCTACGCAGATGCCCATGGTCGTTGAGCTCAATTAAACCCCTACAAAAATGACGTCCGAATACAATAGGGACAGTCACAGCGGCCGATTTTGGTCGATTCTGCGGTCGATTCTGTGCCAAAACCATAGTAAAATGCTTGATCGCGTCCAGAATCGACCGTAGAATCGACCAACTGTGACTGCCCCTAATAGCATATAACTAGTCATCACAAACCCCCATAGGAAGTCGAGGGCACCAATTAAGCCTTAAATGAACCCCACAGCGCCCGTCTTCTGCTAATATTACCAGTCGGCTGCGTCGTCTCTCAACCCATCCTTCCAAACCATCACCTCACTCACGCATCACAACAATCACTCAAATCATAAAAACCCGACAAGCAGGTCCTATCAATTCAAAATAGCGTACCAAACCAGACAACGAACAAGCAAGCTCATCCCCATCTGACCAGGCACACAAGTAACTAAATCCCCAAACTAGGGCCGTACAACAACCATGAGGACATAAAAGTCGCAAGCGACGAGTGTAAAGCAAAAAGAGTAGCGCAGCACAAGAGGGACACAGAACCCAGAAGAAAAGATTGTGTTGTTAAGGAGAGCGTGAGCAAGCCAGGAGTCACGTCGGATGGGAGGAAGGGTGGGGGAATGTCGGAGTTAGAGTGGTGTTGGTTTATGCAATGTGGTGGTGGTGGTAGTGAGGAAGCCCAGAAATGAAATGCGGAGACTAGTGCGGGATGTCGAGACGTTTACTCGGTCTCCAAGACAGCGAGGGAGTAATCGGCAAAGTACGCCGACTGATCTTTGGGAGAAGCCCAAGTGGCATCGTGGCCTAAGAAGAAAACTATCAGTAAACGCAGATAGGACTAATAAGAGAGAAACGTACCGCCGAAGAAGCTCTGGACCATGATACCCTGCGGGACGCTGTTCTTGTTCACACGGAGCTGGATGTTCTTCGCAGTGTAGACTTCCTTTCCGTCAATGTAGATAACAACCTCGCCGTTGGACTTGCCGATGTCGTTCAAGGTAACCTTCTGCGCCATCGTCTGCCAAGTGCCCGTCTTCCAGGTCCAAGAGCCACGGCCGAGCGACCAGCCGTATCCCTCATCGCAAGAGGTGTTGGTCTTGGAGCAAACAGCAGCCTTGTTCGTCGACTTGGCCGAAGGAGGGAGATACCCGTAAAGCTCGCCCGCGCCGTTCGTGCGCCACATCATGCGAGTAGAGAAGCAGTCGTCACGCGCATTTCCTCCAGAGCACCCAGCAGCAGCAGACAACGAGGTTCCTCCGTAGAGACCAGGGAGCTTGCCACCCTTGTTGAACTTGAACCCGGCTTCGAAGAGGACCGAGTAGGAAAAGGTGATGACCTTGGCGTTGGTGATCGGCTGGCTCGCGGGTCCGGAAGCGTAGAACGAAACGCCACCGAGAGCTTGGGAGCGGTAGGCGAAGGCACCCGCGGCGAACGAGACTGGCAGATACGATGTCAATACGTGCAAACAAATCAACAGACGCGTGAAAAAACGTACTTTTCTGGGCCTTCTTGCCTTGCATCTCGACGACGGGGTGACGGAGCTTAGCGTTGACCTTGGTCACGCGGAGAGCATCGTCGCTGAGGGCGATGGCGTTACCGAAAGCCTATTACGAAAAAGGTATGATGAGCCGAAATGAAACCCGAACGGGATATAAGCACGTACCGGGTTGGTGGACCACTTGGAGTTGCCGGCCTTGACGCCGGCAGGGAAGTAAGCAAGGAGCTTGTCGTTGATGCTGATTCCACCGGTACCCGCGGTCGGGACGGGAGTGTCGTCGGTGGAGGTAGCAGAGCCCTTGACGGACGTCTCGGGCTTGGCGGACTTGGTGGACGCCGCCTTGGTGGTGGTAGGCTTGACAGCAGCGTTTCCTACAACGACGTTGGTAGGCTCGATCTCGAGGCTCGCAGAAGCAGTGGAGCTCGAGCTGGCGGTGCAACGCTTGACCTTGGAAGAAGCAGTCTCGACCTTGCGAGGGCGGATGAAACGATGGTGACGAGGCATGACATGCGAGTCGTGGGCAGCTGCAGAAGGCAGAGCGGCAACAGCAGCGAGGGAGGACAATCCCGCGAAAACAAGAGTCTTGAAATGCATTTCGAAAAAAGAGGGCCGGAGAGAGAGAGTAGGGGGAGAGCTGCCTGAGAAAAGAGAATCTAATCTAACGTCGTCTAGACGGAAACAAGTCCTGCGAGCAAAAGAAAAGAGAGGGCGGCGGAGGGAGGAGGGGAGGGAAACTGCTGAACGAGGCAAGCGGGCGCGGGTTTATATGTCCCGCCCACCTGATTTTTGCAAGAACCTTTGTTCCTTGCCAACCGGATCCTTTTTCCACGTCGATCCCGCTTTCTCATCATGCCGACCTTGGCAGCCCTTGGCCGGCCCACCTTCCGCCCCTCCGTCCCATTGAATACGCTGCTTCCCCCTTCGAATATAACTATATCTGTATGCACTGTATCTCATTTTACCCTCAGAAAAAAAGGGCTACGCACGGCCCTGCTATGTCATTTGCATCCGGAACGCCTCCAGGGCACTCAGGGTCTATATTAGGCGGGCCTTGACATTGCCGTGTCTCGGCTGATCTTCCTTCGAATTCGGCCGCGTGGCGAATGAGGCGGCGAAACCGGCGCATACAATACAGATTGAGCGGGGCTCCACCAAAATTGGATAATCATATTTTGGGTGTGTGCTGTGCAGAAAAAGTGGATAGACCGTATGACGGAGGGCAGCTCTATTCAACAGACCATGCGCGCCGTGCTCTAGGCCTCGGTATGCGAGGATTCTGGAGCGAGACTTTTCGTTTGCATGATATTTGTCCAGCGTGGCTGATCGTCCGCATATGGTGGACCTTTGTTCCGCCACTTTTATATATGCTTAATTCAGTCTAGCAGTTGTGCCCGCCCTCGGCCCCAGACCCACGAGTTGGGCGTGTCGAAAAACTCGCGACATATCAAATGGGTGTCGACGACTGCCGAAGAGTAATAAACAGGTGCGAACGATCACAGCAAAGCAGGCGTTGCTCTACGATAGACCTGTGAATCAGCTGTACAATCCCGGGGCTTTCGTCTGATAGTTGCGTCTACCACGGCGTTGTAAGTGATGTTTTAGCATAATATAGTTCTGATGCTAAGGCGTGAAAATGCCTACACAGGCCATATTACCTACAGTTGAGAGCTGGCATATCAAAACGGGAACAGGTCAAGCTAAGACACTCGCGGTGGATAAGATTATACTAGCTATTGCAGAGAGCATTTGGCGAGAATGCAAATAGCTTGCCAGTCACAATGGGCGATACATTAGCAATGAAGAGTCGCAGTTCTAGCTCTATGTAATATGCACCATGTCCTGCGACCAGATCGAGGCGGTTCTGCATGCACACTTTATATGTCTGAATTCGCACCATACCCTGAGATGTTCGTGTTTTTGATTTCGGAACCATTGCACATTGTGATTATAGATATACACAAACATTTCAGGATTTCAGTAAGGTGTTTGCCCTTGCATTCGGGCGTGCTAATCATTGTAGTCGGTCAAACGTGACGTCGGTCGAGATGTTTGTCCAGTGGTGTTAGGAGCCTTGTTACGGTCCGGAAGCTTCTTCGCAAGAAACAGTTCGTCGATTTTCAGACTCGGGAGATTATACGCTTTTATTGTGGGAGCGAGTTGATCATATCCTTGCAAGAGGACTATTTTGTGTAGATGGCCGCCCTCTTCCGCTTTTGATAGAATAGGTGCATAGCCGCCGTCATGCCCGCCGCCAAAATATACTCTCTTGACTACATAAAATGTCATTCAAATGTTAATCAAAGGCTATTCGCATTGCACTCACCACGAGGATCGTTGACGAAGATTCTCATCAGATCTATGAAATGTATAGAAGGGATAAGAACAGCTCTGAGCAGATTTGAAGGGATGTGCTCACCGCAGATCTTGTTATCAACCGCCTGGATGCCCTCGCCAACGTCCATAATGGTCATAGAAGAGGATGCATTGAATCCGGTAATGAATTTGTCGAAGGTATCTCTTTCGATACGAAGATGATCATAAAGCGTCTTCTTGAGACCACCCCCTTTGATGAAAATATCAACCAAGAGTATGCAATTTTCCTTATAATCGCCCGGGATAAGCTCCTTGTAATCGTTCTGGATGTGTTCCTTGAGTACGCGGGCCGCGGTCCGACCTCCTTCGTGAGCACCCTCAATAGCTTCCTGATCGGTGAAGTAGCTCAATATCGAAGCTATTGGAAGGGGACCAAAGCCCGCGAAACGTGATGAATACCTTTGTAAATATACAGCCATCACCATCTATAAGGCATACGATAAGGGGTTTGGTTGTGTTAGACTGGGAAAAGCGATCAGTCGTTCATAATCCTATGTGAATGCATTGTGTTACCTCGAGTTTGGCTTGCTCGAGTGCACCAAATCTATCCTCAAGATCTTTGATCCGGCGCCTGCAATCTGCGAGCTCTTCCTTGAGACCAAGCGCCGAGCCTGAATAGAGCAACGTTAAAAAATAGTGTGTATATACTCCTAGAAAGTCACTCGCCTTGATTAGCGCCCGGAGGCTGTGAATTTAATATATTTGATTCGCCAAACATTCACTGTAGGTAAAATCGTATCAACGCGTATTGAGGGGTGGGGTGGCAAGAGCAAAAGATCTGCATCAAGTCCCCTATTTGTAGATCGTAGAGCGCTTACATCGTTGGTTCGCAGCATCCCAATCTATGCATATGGGTCATGTGGCTCGTGGCTGTCCGAAAGGATCCGAAGATAAGACTCTATGTAGAAACAAGACATTCCGAATCAACCAGATATCGCAGATTTTCTATATTGACAGTCAAGGTGTATAACCTTTTATACATGTAATTATATAATGTAAATACGTGTGGAACACGTATTCACTGTCATATAAAGTAATAGACACAAGTACATAGGATATGAGTGAGTCAGTAGGATACGTAGACATGACTATATGCGGGTCGCTGTGAGCTTATCCTCAACACTCTACATGGCGCAAGCATGCACTAACGAGATTACTGTAAATCATCAGTTCGCAGTAGTTAAAACCGTTCAGGCGAAGCAGGTAGGCGATATGAAACTACTTCAACAACAACTGGCAAATACAAATATGTGTGGCGGACGTAAAATATGTTGGAGATGAACCAAATACCATCAGTTCCGTTTGAGATTCGCGATTTTCACTCAAGCCAAAGGCTCCCTCCTGCAAGCGATGCAAAATGGAGATTTTTCATACCTACATCTCTGTTGGGTGTTTTATATTAGCTGTAGGTGCGCTACATTACAAATCATGCCATTCGCCGTCCCACGGAATTCAACTGCTGAGAAGTTATAGTCTGAAACAAAGGGGAACAGCACTTTTGATCATGAGTATTTGCAGACTTACTCACGTACGGTGAACGCACGATAATCATTTTAATTCGATCGTAACTCTAGTCCGCGGTAGCAGGGGATTGTTCAAATATTACAGTATCCTGTGCGTCATCATATTGCGCTGCGCAGCCCTCCTTCTTCCACTTCAGCCGCTTATCGACCCACTCCTCCGACTCAGACCACACCAGTACTTGGTCTCCCAATGCGGCCACAAGCCTACGATACGGACGGCCTGTCTGGTACGCACTCATCCATTCGCCAGTTGAATTGAGCTTGCCCATAGCTTCAACAAATGCATCGCGAAGATCCTCCCGTATTTTATCGTCGCCGCCTTCATGACTCGACTCGGGGTCATCTAACGGTCGAATCCAGGGTGGCATGCAAGCGCAGGCCCAGAGCGGAGCGATGGTAGCCCCTTCGAAATCAATCATACCCGTCACACGACCAGTCATTTCGTCAATCTAAAATGTAGTAATAGTTAAATTCATGTTCTAAGTAGGAGAACACCCGTACCAGAACGTTTGAGAGTCTAAAATCATCTAGCTTGATGGAGAATGGAAGTTCGGGCGTAGTTACTGGTGTGTGGACTGGTTGGTCTCCAGGAAAAACAGTGCACAAGTCTAGAGTTTTTTCCAGCACAAGCTTTCCCAGTTCAAGATTATCTTCATCGCCCGCCTCTTCCAAAGCGATATCTGGATATCGAGAGATAAAGCGAAGCTCGGCAAGCAACGGACTTTGAAGATATTCTGTTACGTTTCTGAATGGTCCCCGATACCTTTCTATCTCTTGTGAATACGACTCCCATTCCGAAACTCGAACACATCCGTCAAGTGCCCGATAAAATGGCGTCGCAACGATTAGTCCAACCATAAATTTATAATCCGGAGGGGTTCCAATAGTGTAGAGTGACCCGGCAGCATAGAACCGACAACGAAATAATGCGTGCAAGTGTTTCGCTAGATCAGTGACGGTGCGAACCTTTTTCTTGAGATCGAGAGTCTCCCAAACAGAATCGGCCGATACCCCCTTGATCTAAAACATGTACGATCAGTTGATATTAAGGAAGAGGAAAAAACCATCTTGCGGACCTTTTCCATAACCAGGTACTCGGCCCCAACCGCATTTTCGGCATTAGAATTCCACAAATGGATCTTTGGAACGGGAACTTTGGTCTTTGAGGCGATGTATAGGATAGTGGCTACCTAAACCATATGCGAATTAGGTACGAGCGAACGAATCTATTATATGAGGTAAGATTACGGCCTACCTCTGACGCTAATTTATACACAGGAAAGGCGGGAGCCGCGACTCGAACTACTGCCTGCAAGGAATTGCCTTTACTCGTGATGTCGTACACCTAGCAAAGGAGACATTCTATCAGTAGATTGCTAGCCGTGGTAGATTTGATAACGCGTATATGTACTTTATGATAGCCTCCCTCCGCAAGCTTCTCAAGCTTGCAAGGCTTATTGAAGTGAGATTGGACAACAGCTTCAAGTTCTTGAAGATTAAATTTATCAGCATCGAATTCGCCGTCGTACGAAAAGGTCGATATTTGATCATTTGATTCCTCGTCATCCGACATCCCTTGGGTGGTGGAATAAGGAGGAAAAGTTTGCGCCACTGTGATATATGGGTGGTGATGAAGTAGCCAGGATGATAAGACGCAGTGGGCGCTGCTTAGCTCATGTTCCGATGTCACACTTGGCAAGTTCGGCGCTTCGGGATTAAACCAAACACTGAGCCACGTAGCCACTGGAACGAGATGCTAGTGTGATTCAAAGTGATATGATTTATAGCATGCGTGCGCCTGATTTAAAAATTCAACTGGAGGTCCGCCAATTCTAAAATCGTACAGATGCATACGCCGTTAAATTTCTGATCTGGGGGAAATGCAGCTCGGATGGAAGGATGAGCTGCACAGAAATGAGGTATTTGGTTTTAGCATATATATCGCAACCAGAACATAATGCATACTTATTGCCAAATTTTGGGTCACTTTTTCTTTTGCTCCAGCATCCCGCTCTTCCGCCTCTTTGTTTCCTCCCGTTTCTTTCTCTTCGCTCTCTTTCCCGCTTTCTCCTCTCTCTTCCACACTCCTTCCGATTCATCTTTCTCCTGCTGCTGCAGCCTCCACTACTGGCGTCTCCGTATTTCCCTCTCCCGCTACTTCTTCTGTCTCCATCTCCTTTAAGCCTTTCGCTCCTCTTCCCCCTCTTCCCTTCTTTGATCCCGCTCTTTTCACGCCTACAGCGCCCCCTTCTACCGCTCCATCTGCCTCCTTTTTGGCTGCCTCTTCTCGTTCTCTCTTACCTATGCCTTCGTGGGCGGCCTTGCACGAATTACACGAGTCACCCTGATTCTTGATGAACGGCTTATGTTCAACCATCCCGTCACCCGTGCATCTCTCTTGACAATGTGGGCAGTAGCCTAATGTACTTGCGCGCTTGGTAGACTTCCCGCACATGCAGTGATGATTGTTGCCCTCTCGAGGCATGTCCAGCAGAGGGTGATGAAAGTGCGTAGAATAATGATTTGGGTTAGAGTTCTGGAAGAGCGGTGTATCAAGGGCAAGGGTTGTGCGCTAGAGAGCTGATTATGACATGGGGCGCAGTCCACTTCGAGTGCACGTTATCTTGTGACCGAGGCATCCCGTGGCTGCTTACTTCAGATAGACTTGTCGCGTGGCACTGATTGTAATCATCAACCGCGAGGACCTTCCTAATTGGTTAGATTGGTGCGTTATGCTAGTACATCGAATTGTCTCGTCTTTCTTGAGTGAAGTCGCTTTACTGCGATGTGATCAAAATAGAGATGCACATGGCAATAAATATCACGCTTCGGTTCTAATAAACGAATCTTAGGAAGTGTACAGACTAGTATTATAAGGATTCTTATTTATCAATCCTCTGACTCCGGACAATACGCAGCGTCAGTCAACGAACCAGGGATATAAGATACCTCGAAGTTTCTAACATGATGATTGAATGATAAAATAAATCCTCACATGTAATAAACTTGAACGCCCAATATCACATCTATGACTTGACCGAAGAAGGTCTACCCTGGGCGTCCTTTGTGTGAAGGCATTATGTATGCGCGCATTTACTTCCTAAATGCTACCCAGACAAGGAATAGTAATAAAATCTAGTCTTTACCTGAGTAATACGTTATTTTATGTACTTAAATGCGCCACTTCAACGAGTATATGCGCGAATCTACCCTGTGACAACGGTGTGCGCCTAATCCTAAGTCTCGCCGGTGGCGTGTCTTAGGCTCCAACTAAACGAGTTAAGTTGAACAACTACAAGAGCAGCACAAGAACGAATTTGGGGCACCAGACTGGAAGGAAAATACAGGACTTTGGGAAACAAGAGTTTAAACCAAAGCCACAAGTTGAACAATAGGAGTAAATCGGGGTTTAAACGCGCGCCATGATAGCAAAAAGACTGGCATGAGGACCCGTTAGATGGTTTACTCGGTCTCCAACACAGCAAGGGAGAAGTCGGCGAGGTGGAGCGTCTGATCCTGAGGAGAGGCCCAATCGATAGTGTGACCTGGGAATGCGTGGTTCGTCAGTACGAGAAAATCTAGCAAGCAAGTAGAAAACGTACCGCCAAAGAAGCTCTGGACCATAACACCTTGGGGTGCGCTTTGCTCGCTCATACGAAGCATAATGTTGTTTGCAGCGTAAACCTCCTTTCCGTCAACATATATAACGACCGAGCCGTTGGGCTTTCCTACGTCATTTAAGGTGACCTTCTGCGCAATCGTCTGCCAAGTGCCCGTCTTCCAGGTCCACGTGCTACGTCCAAGCGACCAGCCGTAGTCTTCGTCACAAGATATGTTTGTCTTGGAGCAGACGGCGGCCTTGTTATCGACCTTGGCCGAGGGAGGAAGGTAAGCGTAGAGCTCGCCCGCACCAGAAGTACGCCACATCATGCGGGTGGACCAGCAGCCATCGCGGGTACGTCCACCGGAGCAGCCAGTAGCCTCGTCCGCAGAAGTTCCTCCGTAGAGACCGGGGAGCTTGCCACCCTTGTTGAACTTGAACCCATCCGAAAATAAAAGTGAGTAGGAGAAGGTCAGGGCCTTGGCGTTGGTAATCGGCTGGCTGGCAGGTCCGAGTGCGTAGAATGAGACGCCACCAAGAGCCTCGGTGAGATACGCGTAGGAACCATTAGAGTAGGAAACTGACGATCAAGTGGGTCAATTCATGCGGGAGAAAAAAGCGACGGTGAAAACAAACTCTTCATTGCCTTCTTGCCCTGGATATCGACGACGGGGTGACTGAGACGAGCGATCCCCTTGGTTGCACGGAGAGCTTCATCGCTGAGAGCGATGGCATTGTTAAAATCCTAGCACGAAGTAGGGGTGTAAGTCGAAATGAAATTCAGGTGAGAGATATGCAGATACCGGGTTGGTTGACCACTTGGAGTTACCGGCCATGAAACCAAGCGGGAAGTTGGCGAGGAGCTTATCGCTGATGCTGATTCCACCAGTGCCCGAGGTCGGGGCAGGATTGTTGTTGGTGGACGTAGCAGTACTCTTGGTGGGCGAAGAGGAGTTGACTGGCTTGGTGGATATCGGCTTTATCGACGTCGACTTGGTGGGTGTCGGCTTAATCGACGTAGGCTTGGCGGATGTAGGTTTAGCGGATGTCTGCTTGGTAGATGTCGACCTAGCAGCAATATAGATGGACTTGAACTTGAGGCTCGCAGAAGTACTAGAGCTAGAGTTTGCAGTGAACTGGCTGGCTTCAGAAGGGATAGGGTCGACCCCGCGAGGGCGAAGTAAACGCCGGTGACGGGACAGCACGCGCGAGTCATGGGCAGCCGCAGAAGGCAGGGTGATGAAAGCAGCGAGCGAGGACATCCCCGCCAGAACAAAAATATTGAAATGCATTCCGAAAAGAGAGAGCTGAATAAAGAGTGTGTAGAGTCGCTGTCAAAACAACTTTTCAAGCAGACAAAAAGGGAAGATGGTACTGAGGATTTGCTGAATGATGCAGGTGGACGCAGATATATAATACCGCTCACTTGAATTTGCACCGAACAATTCTTCGTCCTCAGAAAAATCTCGTTTCCATGTCAATCCTGCTTCGCCATTAACCCCTATCCAAACCCCGTCCAGTCGTTCGTTCCCCTAAACTATACCAAGAACTCACCACAGCGCGCCATATACAGACACAATCGAATCATATTATTCTAGAGGCTCACTTGCCCAAAAGATTGTGACTGCTGTAGCCCCGAGCTTCAGTGCTCAAGGTTTTTTCTCGGGGAGAGAGGTTCACATTCGCGTGATCCATGTTAAATGTGGCGAATAGATCATGCGTGTTGTCCTTTGTTCTGTCATTATCCCCATGTGTTAATTCAGTCCAACAATAATTGCGTGCCGACTGATTGAGAAAGTGGGTTGAGCACGCACGTGTGGCGCAATTTGATTGATCCGTGTTGAGCTTCTAAAAAGCTCCCTCGATCCGTTCGCGGACATTGGTGCTTCTGGTTTCTGTTTCTAGGAACTAGTCCAACAGTGAGTGTTGGCTAAGTGAAATATACCGGCGTTCTAAGATTCGGCGACGCGTGTGTTTCGGGAGAGGAGTAGATAATGTACTCAGGGCTCCTGCTAGCGTCACAACTAAAATTTCTACTATAAAAAGGGGGTGGGGGGGGGGTGGAAGTAGGCTATTTCAATAGCTGGAGTGATCGAGCTCAAATGCAAGTGAACATATTGTACTCCATCTTAAGAACAGCGCGTGCCCGACCATATCATTAAATATGACTTATTAATGTTAAAGAAAGGTTGTGTACTTTCAAAAAGTACCGAATTGATACTTACAGAAACCACAGGTTGTGAGCTGCGTCTTCCTAGCCAACTGGACCATTGGACATCGGGCTGGTACACACTTGCCGTGTTTTACTCCACATCCCGTCGCTGAGGTGCTCCTATGATTTCAGTCAGATTTGCACCCATGTTTCTCTTTGATTGCTACATTGTATTTGGAAGCCGTTGAGATTCTCACGTGATGAATCGTGTCAGTAATGGCTGTGCAGGCCGGGCTTCGCTAACCAATACCACGACCGCCAGCTGAATTTTCACGATATATTCTTGGCTTTTTGAGGCATCTGATAACATATGATTCCAGTGGACTACATATCACCGTAAATCTCTTTATACATACTCAATGATAATACTTGACATTTGCTCGTTCGCCGGCTCACCAAATTTCTCCTTTTCTTCTCTATGTATGCGGCAGCCACGCCATGGGTCGGTGAATTTACGACGCTTTGATTAAAGGCCAGAAGGAG
>MU132190.1:146044-164419 GCA_015039395.1 Ceratobasidium sp. AG-I
GCCCCGTTCTTCCATTCTTTCGGCGGCAGCGTGCCTTCGGGGTGGGCCTCGGGTACGAGCTGGATAGACTCTACGCGTTGGAGGAGACGGACAAGAAAGAAGGACGTTTCGCTGTGCATGATGGATCAGATGAGAAATAGGAGTGAGAAAATGGGAAGGCTGTGCTTACTTGTATGCGAATTGTTGGCCGAGACACTGAAGGCGCGTCAGCTCAATCTTGAAAGAATAATCAAAGTTGATACTTACGATTCGAGGGCCAGCGTTAAAAGGTAAGAAGATAAAGGGGTTAGGTGTCAAATACTTCTTAAGCCTCTCATCGATCCAACGATCGGGGTCGAACGAATCCGCATCAGGCTATAAACCGCAAATTTAGCCTCATGCAATCATAGAACCACTGAACGGATGAACGTACCCCCCACAGATCCTTACGCCTATGCATATGAAACACCGAGTATGAAGCGCTAGCAATTAAAATAAAACATGAGCATGCATTCGACCGATAAGGCGGATAAACGTACGTTGCTCCAGCAGGAATATATAACTCCTTTCCCCCCGAGCGGAACACTGTTGACTTTACAGCCGTGCGCTCGTTTATCGGCACAGCCGGAAAGAGCCTGTTCGTGGTTCAGATTTTATCAAGAATGAAACAAAAGGAGACCACGAACCGGAGAGTCTCGTTGATAACAGCGCGCAGGTACTTCATCTCCCTGAAGCTGTCTGAGGTGGGATAGTTGGATGACCCGCCGTGCTCGAAGACTTCTTTTCGGAGTTTTTGCATCACTTCTGGGTTTGTGGCCAGCAGATATACTGCAAAGGTCAAGGTAGCGGCGGTCTACGAGCCTCGTGAGTGCATATTGGGAACAAATAGCAGCATGTACTCACCGTGTCGCGTCCAGCGACTAGGATGTTGACAATCTCATCC
The DNA here is from genome assembly GCA_015039395.1 of Ceratobasidium sp. AG-I. Lineage (NCBI taxonomy): Eukaryota > Fungi > Basidiomycota > Agaricomycetes > Cantharellales > Ceratobasidiaceae > Ceratobasidium > Ceratobasidium sp. AG-I. Next base: position 146,967 of record MU132190.1, read on the forward strand.
TTAATAACCGTCTCGTCTACAACCCAAGCCCGTCAGTAAGTCAGTCCAACCCAGCCCTAGAACCAAAGACTTACCATCCGTAAACTGGACCAAATGATCCAGCAACGTATCCTCCCCCTCCTCCGGTCCCTGCTCTTTCTCCTCTACTTCCCCGCCCATTGTCTTCAACTTCCCGCCACTCCTCCGCTTCTTCTCCAGCTTCTCCTTCAGAATCGGCTTCACATACGCATCAATCACCCCCATATCCGCCGCCGTCCGATCCCAAAACATCTCCACCCACGGCCAGAAATCAGCTAAAATAAACCGGTGAATCAATGAACCTTGCGCCCGCCCAAACGCAGCCGCGAAGCCCGCGCTATTATCCGTCGGAGGTGCTTTTGGGTAAGGTAGCGGAGCGTCGAGCGAGTGTACATCTCGGCCAAACAGGAACTCAGTCCCAGAGTCGAGCGTGAAGCGTGCAACGACGTCCTGGAAATCGATCGCGCTTGGTTGGTTGGGTTGAGGAGGTTCGGAGAGGCGTGCGAGGAGCTTGTTGATAGCTGCGTCCGAATGACGAGCGAAGAGGTCAAAGTGGGAAATACGGTCCCGGGTGAAATAAGGACGAGACATGCTACGATGGAACTTCCACATGTCACCTGGTAGCGGGAGTCATGTGAGTGGGCAGGTAGGTGCGAAGTTGGTGAGTGGTGGTTCAACTTACCGTCGCTATTGAATATCCCTGTCCCAAGGACACTAAACACCTTGTCTTTGAACAGCTTTCCTAAACCACACCAAATTGCAAATCAATCCCGTGTCTCGTATCCAAGCGCATCACACCCACCTTTTTCGAAATTCGTAAACTCAGTACTCAAAATCGCCTTGATGTTCTCCGGTTCAGTCGTCAAAATCTACAAACCTGAAGTTTCAATAACCTCTCCTCCGCAGTTGAATGAAACACACCTGATCCTCGCCGAGAATACGAGTATTGAACGTGCTCCCATGTTTCTCGAAAAGCGGAATCCAGGCAGCTTCACAATAGTCTTCCTCAACGCTTGTCAGTGCACCCTCTCGCGGTCTTACTCACAGGCAGAACTCACCAACTGCATGACTGTGCATGAATTCCGTAATAAAATCTATATTTCCTGGCAACCAGCAATTCATCCTTGGCACCTCGACCACGTCCGGACCTAACCTCTTCCTATCCCTCGTCCTTCTTATCTCGCCTACAGCCTTTCGCATCATAGCGTATGCGACTAGTGATAGAAGGGCACGCACAGGAGCAGGAAGAGCGAGGAATGCCTGGACTGCATCGGGTGACGAAGAAGTGGGAAGAGCGCGTGCAACAAAAGTGGGGAGGGTCGATATGAGAACCGGGGGTATGACGAGCGAGGGCAAAGATTGAAGGACGAGAGTGAGACCAGGGCCCCAGATAATAGGCATTTTGCGATTTAGAGATAGGCCAGCAAGGTCGAGATAGAATCACAAATGTCGGTATGCTCGCTGGCTGTTAAGACACAACAAGTGGGGATGAAAAAATACACCTGAGCGTTCCGAGTAATATAGTCCTGCCAAAACCGCAGTAGGTGTTCCCTTGAGGCATTGCGCGGAAGTTATTGAACCCGACACCGAGTGACCAGTGGTCATGCATAAACAAGGCAATCGCGAGTAACCCTGGTCTTTTATTTCCCTTCTCAGCACTTCCACGGCCACCTCCGTTAAATGAGAGCCTCAATAGACCAACTATCAAACTCTAATTGGCGGAGAGGCATCGATGCCACGGACTCGGGGATAAACTACCCGACCCTCGGAGATCACGGGCTACTCTGCGGCGCCTGTCTCACATCTGGTCATTCGAGTGGTCAGCATTCCGTTTCTGAGAATGCGAACTTCGTGCCAAGGAAATCAAACATGGTTGGAACTGTGATGAGGCAGGCATGGGAGTTGCAGTTCCGTGATCAAGCGCGAAACCCCTGGGCGCTGACCATTTCCTATGTAATCTGATACACGTGACTCCGCCGAGTGTTGACCGTTTCCTTAGAGGGATCGCCCCTTGACCATTCTTCAGTAAGTCCAAGATTCAACCCGGGTGGCTACATGTCTCCATCAATCGCAGTAACCAAGATATATACACACATCTATACATTGCATTCAATACAACATACCGATAGCTCTGATTGTACTTCAGGTCAAAAAAAAAATGGCACATAAGACGCCCTCTTAAACCACCTCTGACGTATTGACTTCCAAAGCGTTGATATCGCTCCACAGCTTTCCCCAACTTCCATCCCGCCAACTCTTTAGCTCCTGCCAAACTTTACTGTCCTCTCCCTCGACTCTATGCGCAAAATTGAGCACAGTACCAACGGCAAAGTCCGCGAATGTAAGAGTATTGCCCAATCCAAATAAGCTGGCACCCCCGTTGCCACTACCCAACTCGAGGATTTCGACAAGGGAATCGGTTTTTTGATGGGCCGCTTCCAATAGTTGGTCGAACTCGGAATCGGACAAGGGTTTGAACTTGTCTTCGCCTCTCGACCGATACATATACTCCTTCGCATTTGCATTTAGAATGGCCGGAACTTTATAAAAGAAGAGAGGGACCAGTGTGGCAGCAATGGTTGGCCAGTAATGCTCGACGAAAATCTTCTGAAGAGGCCTTGTGTTGACTGGGAGGACAGCCGGATATTTCGGAGAGGGATATTTGTCGTCGAGATACATCGCAATGACGAACGACTCCGAGACGTATGTTGGTCCTTTGTTGGGATCGCTTGAAGGGTCGGCTATCACTGTTGAGAGTAAGCAATTACGTTGAGCCCATGGTATTATATGCAACATACTCGGCAAAGTATAGTACGGAAAGGTCTTTGAGGTGGGAGGAATCCCCATAGCTTTCATCGTTTGCTCAACTTCTCCAAACTCGATATATTCAACCCGGTATGGAAGTCGTTTGTAGTTGAGAGTAAGGCTGGTTCGTAAAAGTCAGTACATGCGCTTTGAATTTGATCAGTTTTGCTAATAATTACCGCGTTTTGTAGGGATTCGGAGCCCAATAACCATTCAGTCCCCCGATATCATAGAAAATGATAGGGTTCTCTTTCGTAGCGGCCATTCGAACTGAGAAGATTGAGCGTGTAGAAGATTGAGTACAGTGGTGATGGGTTAACTCCAGGCGGAGGATTGCTTGTCTTTATACCAGCTGAATGGTCGGATTTGCATGACTCAGCTATTGCGGATTTCTAGTTCCCTCTGCTCAGTCAGCTCACAGTGGTATGCCTGCCGACACGAACACGGAGTGAATAGAAACTGGCGGGCCAAGTACGCCTAATCAAATAATGCAAGGTTCTCAACTCACATAGGTCAGGGAACTCACCATGCATGTATTAGTAAGTTGTACGCGGCGTCTGACAGTGCCGTGGTAGTTATTAATACTGATCGGAGATGTAGAGAAGCCGGCGATAAATGTCCGCCGTCGTAGTTTGGATGCCGAATTACGAAGGCGCAAAGGATCAGGCAAGGCCCTACTAAGAACAATCACTTTATTGTGCGATGTTATGAGAGAGTACGGCACCCAAGTTAAAGGCCGCTTGTGAGCAGTTGTTTTGATTTATTTGACAACGCGCAACGAGGAAAGCTTTGTGAAGTATTAGGGATGTTTGTACTTTTCGGTGTCTGTTCGGTTGATCTAGACGGACAGTTTAACGCGTACACTAAGGCTGGCGAGCCGAAGGATATGCTGATTTGTCCACCCCGTTAGTTTGCGAAGTCAACCAACTCAGAAATCAAAGAAAACATGACCAGCTCGTTCTATTTTCAAGGCAATCAATCCGCATTGCCCATAGATACAATAATCTAAGCATCGAATAAATTAAGCCTGCACTGTGATATCAGCTGAGGGGTAATCCGTATATCCTTTATCACCAGGTGTATAGTGCGTGCTCGGGTCTGAAGCGGCTAGAGTGTAACCAGAACGAATCCGGACTGGGAGGTCGGGCTGTAAAAGACAAAGCAATCAGAATGAAGCAAAATGCAAAGGTGGGTCTAGGAGGTGCTTACGTTCGAGATAAAGAGCCTGCCCAACGCGACACCGGTGTTCTCAGACTTGCTCACGGTTTCCGAAGCTGAGGTTGGGGTGTACCCCCCACCTGTTATATAGGTCCTAGGAGTCCACAAGTTGTATGCGAAGTCGTTTGATGGCTAGTTCGGACGGGTTCAGTTAGTAAAGTTGTGAAATCCCGAAGGTAGAGAGCTCACCTCGACGCCCTCATCTAGTGCTTGCGGCACTCCTTCGCCTGAACTCTCGATGCCTGGCTGGATCATATGGATATATGCGAGCTCAGGGTGCTGCTTTACTAGCTCGGAGATTATATACGAGTACGTTGGGATGGGGTTCCTCATCCCCATCTCTGTTCGTGCGAGGGGCGTTAGTTCTTATGGACCAATTTTAAGATTTAATTTAATTTTTAATTCTTACCCTGCCCTTTGCTCCAAGGCGAGAACCGGATACCCACTCGCTTGTCTCCCACTGCTTTGGTAACTGCCTCGGTGACTTCAAGGACGAAGCGCGCACGGTTCTCGATGGAGCCCCCGTACTTGTCGGTGCGCTTGTTCGCCACGTCTTGCATGAATTGATCAATCAAGCTTCCACTGTCGTTGGATTGCATTAGTTAGTATATGAAAGAACCGAAGAGTATTGAGCACAATACGCACTTGCAAGCATGGATCTCCACTCCGTCGAAGCCGGATTGATCAACAGCGTTTCGAGCAGCTTGGGCGTACAGCTCAACGTGACGCTTAACTTCGCTCTCACTCAGTTCAACTGGGGCCTCGGAGCGACCTTTGATCTGTATAGCAGAGGACGATACATATGGGAAACCGGCTGCATGGACAACTTCCGGGTAACCAACTCGACCAAGTGCGGCAATTTGGAGATAGGCGTATGAGCCGTTGGCGTGAATAGCGTCGGTAACCTATGAATTCCAGATTAATCGAAATATATAGTTTTTTTCTTATTTTGATACGTACCTTCTTCCAAGCGGCGATTTGAGCATCGCTGTGGATGCCAGGTAGGTTAGGGAAGCCACCCGTCTCAGCAGCGATGGATGTGCCCTCAGAGATGATGAGAGTGCCCGGGACAGCCGAGCGCTGAGAGTAGTACTCCACCGTTGCATCCCCAACAACACCATCGTTGGAGGCACGAAGACGCGTCATAGGAGCCATAATGACTCGGTGAGCGAGAGTCAAGTCGCCGACGAGGAGTGGGCTGAAAAGTGGGGAGGAAACACTGGACATTTCGAGAAGTAAAACTAGGCGAGAATGGCGTAGGTTGTAAGAGTGAGCTGAGCTAGAGATGATGAATAAGAGAGTAAAAAATGGCAGTCATTTTATATTCGACCCTCTGGGGCATTTGTCGCATATGTCCTCCAAAGGGGGTGTAAGCACAACGGAAAAAGATGCCCGGCACTATTTGAACTTGTTTGTTCACCCTGGTTTAACCCAAAGTGATGAGTAAAGCATGGGAGTCTTGCTTGGCTGTGTTGATGATCGAGACTGTGTTGCTTGCGATTACTGAGGGCCAATGGGGCGTTTGCTGTGGGTTGAGAGAGGAAAGGACATCTCACCCCTACATTAGCTTCATCGCGTCCTCCCGGCCCAGCGTGCTCTGGGCTACGTCTTAGACTCGAACTCTACATTCTTTGAGCGAAGGCACGCTTAGCTAGTATGAATTATATAAGCTTATGTTTTAGCCAGCATCTTGAACCTACACGCCCTCACGCAGCGGGCCTTTATTTTAAAATTTGAACCATTGGCTCATACATGAATGAACGTCAGAAGGACCTATTCTACCGACTTCAAACTACTGAAAGGTATCCATGAGCATTTACAAACCGGTGTACCTCGAAGTGCCTTCGGGTGGGTGCGTTTTTTGTGGTTCCCAGCCAAACTAACTCTCTAGGATGCGCGTAATGCCTGTTTGTGGGTTTGTAATGTGAGGAGCGTAGCTATTATCCGCCAAGTACATCTCCTAATAGCATATACTATAGTACCAAGCTTGATTACTTAGGCGGATAGAGGTATAACGAGCGAGCGAGCTTGAAATGAGTGCACATGACTTGAAGGGAAGGTAAGAGCGGTAGCAGAGCTGTTGTTTATAGGTTAGTGTACACTAGATCTTGCGACGAAACTTAAGTATAGTAGAATAGAACTTGCTGCCTATTTGCCGGGCGCTGCCTAGTGCCGGAGACACGCTGTACACGGCACGTCTTTATTGTTATCTCAACTCAAGGATATCCAGGTAAGGATGGAGGTAGTTATTTTAGAAAAAGAAACTCTACATTTCTACGGCAACATACACCGCGCATACATATGATAATGTCACAATAATATATCTATGCCCGCACGTCAATATCAGCCGCAGGGTAATCCGTGTAACCCTTTACGCCGGGTGTATAGTGTGTGCTCGAATCCGAGGTGGCTAGCGCATAACCAGCGCGGATCCGAAGCGGGAGGTCGGGCTATGACAAAACCTCATTGATATTATCAAGTGGCTATGAAGGTGACTCGACAATGCTTACGTTGGAAATAAAGAGCCGACCCAATGCGACGCCAGTGTTCGCAAACTTGCTTACAGTTTCTGAAGCTGCGGTTGGGGTGTATCCTCCACCAGTTATGTAGGTCCTAGGAGACCACAGGTTGTATGCAAAGTCGTTTGAGGGCTAATTTAATCATGTTTAGTTAGAAAGAACCTTATAGCATCTTGTGGACGGAGATTGCTCACCTCAATGCCATCTTCGAGTTCTTGAGGCACTCCTTCACCTGCGCTCTCGATGCCTGGCTGGATCATATGGATATATGCGAGCTCAGAGTGCCGCTTTGCCAGCTCGGAGATAATATACGAGTACGTTGGGATAGGGTTCTTCATTCCCACCTCTACTCGTACGAGGAAGCATCAGCTCCCATGGATCAGATTTATCACATATTTTATGCTTACCTTGGCCTTTGCTCCAAGGCGAGAACCGAATTCCCACTCGCTTGTCTCCCACTGCTTTGGTGACTGCCTCAGTGACCTCGAGAACGAAGCGGGCACGGTTCTCGATGGAGCCCCCGTACTTGTCGGTACGCTTGTTCGCCACGTCTTGCATGAACTGATCGATCAGGCTCCCACTGTTATTAGAGTACATTAGCTAGTCTTCAAAGGCTAACGAGAAGGGCGGGTAGAAAATAAAATGCACTCACTTGCAAGCATGGATCTCTACTCCGTCAAAGCCAGCTTGATCAACAGCGTTGCGAGCGGCTTGAGCGTACAGCTCGACATAACGCTCAACCTCGCTCTCGCTCAGCTCAGCAGGGGTTTCGGAGCGACCTTTGATCTGAATAGCAGAGGAAGATACGTATGGGAAACCGCCAGCGTGAATGACTTCCGGGTACGCGACTCGACCAAGAGCGAGAATTTGAAGGTAGGCGTACGAGCCGTTGGCATGGATAGCATCAGCCACCTAGGAATGTAAGGTTAATCAAAGATAAACATTTGACCCCATACAAATACGTACTTTCTTCCAGGCGGCTATTTGGGCATCGCTATGAATACCAGGAAAGTTTGGGAAGCCTCCTGCCTCGGCAGCCACTGCTGTACCCTCGGTGATGATGAGAGTGCCCGGGACAGCCGAGCGCTGGGAATAATACTCGGCAGTCAATTCCTCAATGACACCATCGCTGGAAGCGCGTAGGCGGGTCATAGGAGCCATAACGATCCGATGAGCGAGAGTCAAGTCGCCAACGCGGAGTGGACTGAAAAGTGGGGAGGAAACGCTAGACATTTCGGCAAGTAGGGCGAGGTGATAGTAGTGTGGATGGTGAAAGTGAGTCGAGTTGGAGATGATGAGGGAGAGGGCGAAAATGGTGGTCGTTTTATATTCGACTCTCCAAAGCATTTGCTACGCATATACCTTAAAAGAGGTGTAATCACGACGGGAAAAGATGCCCGGCCATGTTTGGTGCTATTTGCTATCACTAGTATATTTCTAAGTGATGAGGTGAACTTAGAAGTCCACGTATGAAGGTACAAGTACGTTGTTAAGTGGATGTGTAATGTAGCTATACTCGCGGTTGAAAAACTCCGTTGTTTGTGAGTAAGTACGTAGCAGGATACGTGTCGCCTCATATACCCAACGCGGTGTCTGCTTGAGCTGGCTCGTGTGGTTTAGTCAAGGAATAGGATTTAAAGTTGTGGTTAAGACTGGCATTTCAGTTCTATTCACGTTGGGACTTTCAACGGCCTGCCCGAATACGTTCTCGACTTTGGTGAGCGCGGCGGTCAAGTTCATGAATGATTTTGAGGCTGTTCGTGTTAAGTGACGTAACGCCATCTGAAACTGAGCCAGTCGTACTATAAAATACTATTGTCGGGGGCGATACCGGTTAGTGCTGCCCGTATGGAATGCTTTCAGCACGACTGTCATGTGATCTGGTGAGATAGGGGCTGTGGCAGTGCTTCTGTTGTCAAGCTAACGTGCGCTACATCAGGGACCGAGCTTGAGCACAACAACGAACACATCCGAACATAGCAACAATCAGGTCCATAGAGCCAACCGCGACCACCAATGAACTTCTTCAAAGCAAAACAGGTAATTCATTATCTATTTTATACATATATTCTATAAGCTCATAAAACGGCTGCTTTAGCGCACTCCTACGGAGCTCGTTCGAGGTCTGAGGGATGCGATAGGGAAGCTGGATGTTGGCCCTCCGGGGAGTGAGGGTAGACGAAAGGTCAGCCACGTTATGTTCGATATTTCTGCCCGCGTTTGAGCTCACCGGGCGTGGTGTAGGCCAACGAGGAAGTCACGAAAGGTCTACAGCAAATTAAGGCTTTCCTCCACGGCGATGGAGACCCAATGCCAGAACTCGTGGCTCAGCTCGCTCAGGAAGCCTACGCAGCCGACCTCCTGCCTGCCATCGTTCGCTATGCGCCTCGCTTTGAGTTTGAGGCTCGCAAAGACGCGGCACAGGTATTCTCCTTGCTCCTTCGGCGCCAAATTGGAAGTCGATGGCCGACGGTGGAATACATCGGCACGAGGGAGTCTATTGTGTTTGACGCGTTGAAAGGGTGAGTGAGATCTGCTTAGGCCTGTGAAGTGTGGAGTAGCTGATCTGCTGGTCTGCTCGATAAAGATATGAGACGGAGGAGGTGGCGCTTAGCACTGGGTTAATATTGAGGGAGATGTTAAAGCACGAGCCTATTGCCAGGATTCTCCTATACTCTGACCAGTACGTTTTCATCGTTTTCCGTAGCGTGTTAAGCTCATAGTGCCGTGCAGGTTCTACTCCTTCCCCCATTACATCGAGGATACGACCTTTGGAATCTCTTGTGATGCATTCGCGAACCTCAAGGTACGTTGTACCTGTTCCTCACACTCTACTCGCGCTAACAGTCTCGCCAGGAAACCTTGACGCGACACAAACCCATGGTGGCAGAATATCTCGAGAAAAACTACGATCGCGTGCGTGTACCTCTCCCCGTCATACCTCACATGCTGATAAATACTGCTCGCCCTTCTTCCAGTTCTTTGCCATGTACAACACCCTCCTGCTCTCCACAAACTATGTCACCAAACGCCAGTCCCTCAAACTCCTCGGCGAGATCCTCCTCGACAGGGCCAACTTCAACGTCATGACGAAGTACATCTCCGTTGAGGCGAATCTCAAGATGATGATGAACCTATTGAGGGATAAGAGCCGGAACATCCAGTTTGAGGCGTTCCATGTGTTCAAGGTACGTCCATTGGAGATTTAGATGTGTGGCAAGGTTTAATATGTTGTTCGGGCGGGTGTTGTTAGGTCTTTGTTGCGAATCCGAAGAAGCCTCCACAAATCGAGGTGATTTTGAGGCGTAACAAGGAGAAGCTACTTGCATTCTTGCGGGATTTCCACAATGACAAAGAGGATGAACAATTTAGCGTGAGTTTCGCGTCTCGGGGGTATGTCCTGGCGATTGTACTAATTATTATACGCGTCGTATTTGCAGGACGAGAAGCAATTCCTGATCGCTCAGATCCAGGCACTATAAGTAGTCTACTCGCCACACGTGGCAGAGATGATGTACCAGCACAGGACGAATACATTCAAGGTAGAGGGTGGCATTCAAGGGAGGGCAAGGGTGCTAGTCGAGATTTTTGTAGCTTGTATACCTAATATACTTCATTTTATCGGTGTAACATTGGTCAACGTTCCTATAGGCTTGCCACCGAAACACCTCAACTGTCTGTGTGAAGCCGAATGCGTTTGATCTCGGGACATCTTCATTGACGACCCGCAGTACAACGGGCGTCAACACCGATATCATCTCACAAGTCCACCGTTTCGCATCGGCCGCACCAGCAAGGCAGAAAAAGGTTCGTAGATATAACATGTCAAGTCGGAAAATAACACATCGTATCGCACAACAAAGAGTACAGTGAAGGGGAAACCAGACGGAAACAAAAGGCAAGGCAATAGGAGGAGGCGTCACGGGAGAAATGTGTTCATTTGTTTCCTGAAGAAACGAGAGGTTGGGTTGGGAGTAGGCGTTTATCGTGACGGGATGGGTGGGGGGATATAGGGTATTCTACTTGTTCTGGACAGCCTTAACTATGGGCACGATAATAATGACCAGCAGGATAGCGATGCCGACACCAATAATGATGCGCATTTTCATGTCCTTCCACCTATAGAACAATATTTTGTGAGCACATCATGTTGCGTTGTTCGGATGAGGATGGGTAGGCGCGTACCACATGTTCTTGCGCACTCGATTAGCGCCTCGTCGGAAGCCTTGGGCGTTGACGGCAAGGTTGTCTGACATAAAACAATGTATAATTAGCATGGCTATGGCGTGGAATTGGGAAACAGCCCGCAGTGATATCGTGGTTGTGAGGCTGTGAGGCTGTGCATGGGCAGACGGCGCGCCGAGGGCGCATCGCACCGTCCACCGCAGCTCATGCTTCCAGCTCCGTAGCTTGGAGTGCAGCCAGACCCGCAGCGATCCTATCCCACAAGTCCGCCCCAAGCTAACCAGTGACAACAGAAAGATGTCCCACCCCATCATGCGAGGACGACCAATCTAAAATATCATAATTTGAGAGACAACTCACCAGTCTTGTCTTGCAAGACATCTAGTCTCTCGCCACGTTCCGCCACACGGGTGATGTTCTCGCGCATAATCCCGACAGTATCGTCGATCTGCTGCTGAATCGCGGCGGTCTTGGTGTTTCCTTGCGGGCGTCCAGGCTCGCCGGATGGGTTGGCGGAAGATCCACCACGGGGCAGGTAGGGGTCATACGGCTCAGACCTAAAATGTAGAGCAGAGGCCGCGGTTAGCACATCGTTGGACCGGGGAGATAGGGGAGCCAAATAAACGCTTGGTCGTAAAGGGGTGTTAGTACGCACATGTTGGGCTATTTCTATCTTACTGTAACGAGAAAATCGTCAGTTAAAAGACAACCGTAAGGACGGTAGGGGCGTACCAGTGGTCGTTGTCAGTGGTGGGGTGGTGGTGATGGTGCGAATGAGAAGTGATGGTTGCTCAGCCGGATCACACACGTAACGTAACGTGATATTACCTCAGTCTCCATCCACCTCAGTGTCGGCAGTTCCTCTCTTCCCTTCCCACCGCTCCCACTTTCTTCGTGCTATCAGTGAGCCTATTGAATCATAAAAATAGCCCTCTGATTCAAATTATCATTCTATGCACTCCGTGTCTGACTGTCTTCCAGCGGTTTGGTGTTGTTCAACTTTCGCCCACTGATACCTGTATGCGCACCCACTGGGCCCCTCCCCTTCGCACAACCCGAGGAGCCCCAACGCATATTCAATAACTCCAGTCCTCTAAGTTATATTGACATTTCTCCCAGATTTATCTATGTGCGTGACAACACAATTAATAGAAACCAGGCGTGGCGCGTCGAGCGGTCATGGCTTCTGTCCTGGTTTTGATCCTGGAGTATAAAGTTAAATTTCTGCTCAAAGTTCTTTCGGCTTACATGGTCGTTGGTTAAGGGGTCAGATCACTAGGTATCGTCAGCACGTGGAAGTGGGTATATAACTTTCGAGACGCTGCTGGGCAATCAGGTTGGCGACGTCTGAAACAGCGCATTTATGCAAATTAAAGGCCTGCGTCTCTGGAGGCTCTACACTGGACATTTGAACTAACTTGATTCCTGAGTGTCTTGTCACTTTTAAAATATGCTACTAACGCTTCCTAGATTGGACATTTCACTCAGATATCTTTTAGTCCAATTTTGCGCGCATTGCATTCAAACTACTCCCTGGGTGTGTGCGTCTCCCGCAATGACAAAAACTCAGACCATTCTAGTATCGTTCTGACAATTAGATTCGCTGTCTATAGCCCCCATTTGCCTGGTGTCTTGGAAGTGTACTTGGGAGCCCGTGGAACGAGCGCCTATGTGGTATCGCCCAAGTCCGACACGCCTCCCGGAACTGAAGCAACGTCGTCCTCTGGGAACTCAGGATTCCAGGGCTCCAACATCTGTACAAATATCTCTGGTTTTCCCCGAACTTCGCGGATCCATTCGGCTATCTCAAACTTGCGTTTCCTTTGGTGCAGTAATGCTTCCCTTTCAAGGCGCTCGCCACGATTCAGCTCTAGCATCGGAGTTAAGACAGGCAGAAGCTTGTTCCAACCTAGATAGGACATTAGCAATGTTTAAGGAATTATGATTAGGGTGAATAGTTGACCTTGATCAGTCAATGGTATAGCGGTAAAGACAAGAGACTGCCATTGGTCGTTCCGTGCCTCATTCTTTCCTTGAAAATCAACCTTTAACCACCCGTGTTCATTGAGACGTGCTCCAATCCTAAACAGGAAACTATGAGTGCTATGCCTGGAAGATAGAAAGGTAGTCGTACTTGTCCGCTCGAGCACACTTCAAAGCGTGTAACCTTTCCCGGCGCTTGGCCTCCACGCTATAGATAAACGTTCTAAGCGGAGCCAGCTCCTGTCGACATAAATCAGTCTGCGCGTTCAATTGAATGTTATAGCTAACCGACGAACTGCGTTACGATTCTTCATTACTCGTTCTCTCTCCTTTATCCATCGCTGAGTTTCTTTCTCACCACCAGTAAGTCTGAGTTTTTTCAGCTCCTCCTTAACGGCGTTGACGTCTTTGAGCAGGCAAAGACTTGCACCCTTCCCTATATTGGGTGGTAGAAGATCTGATGCAAACGTTACCTTTCTTTAGTGGGTATCCACTATGCATATATGGTGAAACTTACAGCGAGATGAAGGTACAAGCGAACCAACTTCAATCCTTGAGGCTAACATAGCTCTGAAAACGGGGGCAAGGCAATGATTAACTTTCAGCTTTTGCTGGTTAGAGATATTAGATACACATACTGAGCGTCCCGACATGGCACGCATAATCGAACCAGTAGGATGTCGTTCATATGGCATGTTGTCAATACTCCACACATCTATCAAATGGACAAATCAGCATGTCAGTCAACGATACTATTGAACAGACACACCGAGCAGTTCTTGGTGAACATAAGTGCTGCATACTGAGGCTCGCACAGCTCCTTCGGGCAGGGTGGCAAGCCTGCGACGTTGCGCTCAGCAGCGCGCCATATGTGGATAATTGAGCGGCTCATAAAGATGTGGCGAAAGAACTTGTTCGTTCGAGCAAGCGCGAGGAGATCAAGAGGTCGAAGGTGTGTCGCAACCTGCGCGTTACTAGAGTCAGGGGGTTTCTTCCCGCGCGTGGTATAAATGTTGTAAAATACCTCGAGGAACACCTCAGGCGGTAGATTCATGAAGACTCGAAGAGTGCCGCGCATGCTTCCTCTACGTTTCTTGGTCACAGTAAGGTGTTGGAACGCCTCTGGTTCGGTATGGCGAGCAATTTTTACAGGACGAGTTTGAGCTGTCGACAAACTGGGGTAAATCTATGGTACAAAATAAGAGGAGAAACATCGGAACCAGACGTACCGAACGCGTCTTCGATTTGTTGACCTGTTGAAACCTGCACCAAGTGCTGCGCCCTAGCACTAACCAAGACCATTAGTTCGACTTGCACAACACAGAAGGATCTCCTACTTGAATTCAGCCTGTGGCATCATGGTTGTGGAGAGACGCGGGTCAACTTTCAGCGAACGAAACGTTTTGAGCTGCGGCGAAAGGTCCAAGTGCGCTGGTTCTATATAGCGGTGACCATCAAAGCCTCGTGGACGTAAACAAGTATAAATAAAGTATCTGGCCCAAGTGGATACCGTAACTTGAGTTAAGGCTAAAACGCCTTTGTTCGCATTTCTGCGGCCCATTCATCAAAAAAACTAGGTTCCGGAGAACAACACCTGTAACATCCCTAATTATAAAAATACACTTCAACCGAACAAGCCACAGAAAAGGTGAACTCAATGCGTGCGCCTGGAGAAAGAAATAATATCCATGAAACCACCGTACCAAATTGCACATAGGCTCTATCCTCTAACTCCTCTCCGCCAACAAGCTCTGCAACTACGCAAGCCCCATTAATTCTTAGTCCTATCAACACTTGCGCAATAACATACCGAACGAACAATTCACTCGGCATCCGGCCTCATCTCAGGCTCATACTCCCAGCACTTCAAAAGAATCGCCCATATCCTATCTTCAGTAGGCAAGGAAACCCCTTTCGGACGCACAGGAGATTGTTTTCGATGAATAGCGCGATATATCGACATGTTTGATTTGTATTCTGCGAAGGGAACATTGCCCGTGATCGTTTCCTGTTGCCGGTCTTTCTGTTGGCATCGAAGGCGTGTGAGGTATGAGGTAAACATACCAGCATAGCATAGTCTAATGGGGCGCAAAAGCAAATTTGACTTGCTAAGTAACTTCATCAAGTTTAACAGAGTAGTAGATATACCATCCCAAGCGCATACACGTCCGTTTTCTTTGTCCTCGTCACCAACACACCACTTTTGTTTCCGCTAATATCTTCATCATCCTCGGGCGAACTCAGAAGCAGCTCTGGTGCCTATCGCAAACCCAAATCAATATTTGTACAGTGTATGGGAAAGAAAACAAAAAGAAACGACTCACCATCCATCTCAACGTCCCACCATCTAAGTTCGTGGTGACTGAGAGTTGAAGTGAGGATTCAAAGAGGGTTGAGTGGTCAAAATCACTCAGTCTAGCCACGCCGTCGTGCGAGATGAGATCAGTGCTCTGCATCCAATCATCAGCCACCTATGTGATTAGACAATAAATATAAAGGCTATTACAGCTCCAATATCCCTATGCACCTATTTATCACATAGCGTGAGCTGAAGATCAAGCAGGTGAAAAGAAAGAAAGATAATACACCATCCCAAAACCATGCAGATATTCCACACCCCTCGCAACTCCGAGCATTAGCCCATATTTCTCCACCTCTGGATTACCCAACAGATAATCCCTCATATGCCCACAATCCACTCAGGGCGAGACCATGCCTAGCCGCCCCTGGAACATGATCACCCCGTATAGGGGCCGGATATTCGGGTGGAACGTTTAGACCACATGCAAAGCTCCCGTGCTGCCCTCTAAAACACCATGTAGGCCGATTAACAACATATCAGCGTATAGTAGAGCGCTAGAAGACGTACCTTGATGCCCTTTCCGCTTGTTCCCAAAGTCCTGAGTCATTTCACAGTAACACAAAGTCCGTCTCGGGTCTAATCACGGAAGATATCACCGAAGCCACCGGAGGCAGTATGAGATCTGAGAGGAATTAAGGCGCGAAGAGAGATCGGTGCAGCCATGCGAAAGAAGGATACGTCAGCAAAATGCGCTGGGGCTCCGGTGCTCCCGCACGCTTTGCTGAGTATGGTAGGTTTCATATGTGGACTGGGCACAAACGTACAAGCCTGGGGATAGGAACTTGAGGCACCTAACCGGAATGTTATCATCCAATTACATGTATCTACATATGCTTGCTTCTCCCTTCTCTTCATCGTTGAATTCTGGAGATAAAATGTCGCCTAGAACTATGCTTTGCAACTAAAAATACGCCTTTGCTATTAGCCACGCCTAGGTTTCCCAAATTCAATACGAAAATACAACATACCAACTTCAAGACCGACAGCGCATTTGGTCGAGCAACAGGGTCATGATTCCAGCACCTTAACAATAGGCACCAGATCTGATCTGCATCTGGTAAACACCGAAAAACTACGTAGTACCATGTAGTACTATGTAGATGCTGTAGAAGCTGTAGCACTTTAGGTTATCCAAATTCATGTAGTTGCTACATAGTTCTACATAGCACCATGTAGCACAAATAGCACTACCACATGGTATCCACACCGTGTCTACAGAGGTTTTCAGGCTGCTACAGGCCTGTACAGAGATCTACAGAGATCTACACAGTGCTACACAGGAGCTACATAGCAACTATGTAGCACTATGTAGCACTATGTAGTTTTACCAATCTCAGTCTAACCATATATGGTAATTTTCAATTGACTAAAAATGTTTTAAAAAGATTTCAAATGGGGTCTACTTGAAGGAAAAAGTGAGAACAGTGGGAGAATGGAACTCAGGACCTGCCATTGTTTGTCAGCCTGAGGCTGTATTAGTCAGGTCCAAGGTGATAACCACTAGACCACACCAGCTTGACATTATACTGCCAACACTATTACTTATATCGACCTTTTTACATTTTAGATCAGCTCCTGTGGGCTGAGGGTTGCCTCTTTGGGCACACAAAAATTGGCAGAATTCCTTTAGAAAATTAGCTATACCCTTGCACTTTCCTCATATTTGTAGCTGTTTATCTCAGGGAGCTGCCCATGGGAGGGCTTGGACTTGAATGAACTCAAGGTGGTACCCTCCCATGGGCAGCTCCCTGAGATAAACAGCTACAAATATGAGGAAAGTGCAAGGGTATAGCTAATTTTCTAAAGGAATTCTGCCAATTTTTGTGTGCCCAAAGAGGCAACCCTCAGCCCACAGGAGCTGATCTAAAATGTGAAAAAGTCGATATAAGTAATAGTGTTGGCAGTATAATGTCAAGCTGGTGTGGTCTAGTGGTTATCACCTTGGACCTGACTAATACAGCCTCAGGCTGACAAACAGTGGCAGGTCCTGAGTTCCATTCTCCCACTGTTCTCACTTTTTCCTTCAAGTAGACCCCATTTGAAATCTTTTTAAAACATTTTTAGTCAATTGAAAATTACCATATATGGTTAGACTGAGATTGGTAAAACTACATAGTGCTACATAGTGCTACATAGTTGCTATGTAGCTCCTGTGTAGCACTGTGTAGATCTCTGTAGATCTCTGTACAGGCCTGTAGCAGCCTGAAAACCTCTGTAGACACGGTGTGGATACCATGTGGTAGTGCTATTTGTGCTACATGGTGCTATTGTCGCGACCCAAGGTGGGAGTGACTTATATAACAGGGGGGTGAACTCAAGGGTTCCGTACAGTACGCTTACGTGTTCCTTTACTTAGTTCTCAG
>MU132190.1:197697-281249 GCA_015039395.1 Ceratobasidium sp. AG-I
AGGAATGTGGCATCCTGGCGCTTAGGGTGGTGATCGAACGCTGCGCCGAGTGTGTCTGTGTACGGTGCCCATGGCTTATCCATGTATGCGACCGAAGCAGCATGGACGCCTGCGAAGTTTCCACCTTTGCTCAGATAATCGACGAACGCGGCCTGGGCAGGAGCGTCAAAGACTAAAGAGGGAGTCAGAACAAGCTACGAGGCGAGAAATATACACTAACTGTTCCCGGTCGTGTGGACACACATGACCGCGTCGTACTTGGACAGGTTCTCTACAGTGAATTTACCCGGATCTTCAGTGGCATCGAAGGAAATGTTGTAATATGGACCCCATTTTTTGAGCTCCTGAACAGCGGTCGGGACAGAATCATGTCGGAAGCTACGGGGAATAAGTTCAGCTTGAAAAGAACACATATGGAGTAACATACCCGTCAGTGCGCGTGTACACTAAGACCTTTCCTAGCATCGGGTTATGGTAGGCCGTAGGCATCTCTTGTGCAGAGGCGACCAGACCGGCGGCAAGCGCAAAGAATAGAGACGTAGAGATCATGATTATCGAGACGTGCGGATCGTAGGAAGGGGACGTGAGGCGGAGGGAGCTGGGAGGGCCTGGAGAATGTAGGGTGTAGAGCAGGCGATTTTATACGAGACAGACCACTGCCTTTCTTCGCGCTGAGGCACAAAACTGAACAAGATATGCTTGGCGGAACGAGCGCCCCGGAAACGTGTTCGACACACTCTACAGAGAAGCTGGTTCAATTGTACGAGCATATACCCTGCCAAGGCTGGATAATGATCTCCGTGTATGGCTGGCCTCTGGGTGTCTCGATCACCTCCTATAACCCGACAGAATCCTCATACTAGATTCTCGACCATCCAGTACAGTACCACGCGCATATATCCTGCTACAATCCGATTCATGCCTCGTTTACGGCATACCTCTACCCGTGCCCGGTATGTGACAACTCGCCCCCATCCCTCCACTCCTCGTGCATGCAAACTCCACACAAGCCCTTGACATGCATATAAAATCCAGCCTTCCGCCGATCAACCAACGAACAATACCAATTCCACGTGACCGCGTTCTGGGCGTCGTCTACCTTTCCCCTTTCGGCTCTCGGCACCGCCCCGCCAAGCCCCTGTCAATGGTAATCCACGTCCAACGAGCGCCCAGTTTTTTTTTCATGCAACGGGGCGAGGATTTTGTCGGGAAGCGAACGAACATGGGAGAAGCTGGAGCTCGTGTTGAGACTATAAATACGTTTAGGAAGCGCGTATACAGTGGGAGATGAAAACTGGGCGTTGATGATGGCCGAAGTGGGTGAGATCCGCGTCGAAGCTCGGGTGGCAGAAAGAGAGTTTTTGAAATGTATAAGCATCCCTCGGCGATTCGTATGTTCTGTCAGCGGGAGATCTCCTGAGCGAAGCAGGGATTGCGCAAGAACTGTATACATGTCAAAACCCTTGTACATCCCTCTTTAACTTCGCGTCGCGATGGAAATCTTCACGCCGTGGACGGCACGCTCTCATCCAGTAACCACTCGCGCAATAGATGAATGACGAAAATCAGCTAATGATTAATCTCAAACTATTAATGACATCCCACAACACATAAAACCCGCACAAAAACACGACACGAAAGAAGCACAACGGTTCAACAACACTTAAAAGAATGAACAACGTACAAAACACCTCATACAAGCACAACGAGGAGCGTACAGGTCGGGAGACTGTCCCATAACCGAGAAAAGTTCAAGTTCAACACAAATGTCACAAAGTAACATGGTCAAGAAAGAATAGAACAAGGGAAACTAGAGTGCAAATGCTCCTGCGACGGCGAGGACGACGGTCCAAATACCAGCTCCGATCTTCACGCTCGAGGCACCAGACGTGTTTCCGCTCGTGCCGGTGCTCTCGGGTGCCGAACCGCTGGCAGTCTGAGTGGAAACGGGAACAGGCGGCGGCGCAGGGGCAGTCGCGTTCGAACCGAGGACAGGCGCCCACGGGTTCGCAGCAGCAACAGTCGCATTGTTCGTCGCGCCAGTGTGGACGGTCGGCTCAGCACCTCCGTACAATCCCGCAGCGACCCGAGTGGTGTTGGAAGCAAACGTCCACGTGAGGCCGCCCAGGACATGCTTCATGAAGGTCGGGTTCTGCCAAGTCTCGTTGAGATGCCCGAGAGAAGAGTAGAAGGAACGGCCGGCAACGCCAGGTCCGGGCGACCCGGACTTGACCACAGCGCCCGCGGCATAATCCTGGTACCACACTGAGGGCAAAAACGTTTCAAATGAGATTTTGTTCGGGCATAAATGGAGACGTAATGAGAAAACTTACTGATGGGTTGCGGAGTTCCCTGTGCAGCGGTATAGCCAGAGTCTGTTGTGATGTGCCAAGGCCAAGTCAGGAACGGCAGGCACGAATTGAGCCAAAGGTAACGCACCTTTGAAGCTATTCTCATCAACCGTCATGAGCACTTTGGCACCAAGCTTGCGAGGATCCGAGGTGAAGCTGTAGACCTCCTCCTCAAGGACAAAGCTGTCGGGGAACGGGTTCGTCGCAGGGTGGGGTGCAAGCTTGAGGAAAGTCGCATTTTGACGCTTGGGGTGGTGGTCGAAAGTCGCACCCAGAGTCTGGGTATAAGGAGCCCATGGCTTATCGAGGTACCCAGCCGAGGCAGCGTGGATGGCCGCAAAGTTGCCGCCCTTGCTCAAGTAGTCAACGAACGCAGCCTGGCCAGCGGTGGAGAAGACTAAAGTGCGAGTTAGGAGCATGGTCGAGAAGGACGAAAAAATAACGTACTGTTGCCGGTGGAATGGACGCACAGGATCGTGTCGTACTGGGCCAAGTTCGCAGTATTGATCTTGGTCTGGTCCTCTGTGGCATCAAACGAGACGTTATAGTACGGACCCCACGCTTGGAGCTGCTTGATAGCCGTCGGGATAGAATCATGTCGGAAACTGCAAAGAATGAGTTCAACGTCAACACAATTCTCGAAGGTACTTACCCGTCAGTGTAAGTATACAGGAGGACCTTGGCGAGCAGGGGGTTGGAGTAAGCCGTGGGCATCTCCTGGGCAGAGACGGCCATAGCAGCGCCGAGGGCAAGAATAACAGACGTGGAGATCATGATTATCGAGACGTAAGACGTAGGGGAGACCGTGAACCGTGGGGGACGTCGCAAGCAGCTGAGGGGCTAAGGAATGTGGGGGTTGAGCGGGCCTTTTTAAAGACGGCGGGGGGTTATTTTTGCAAAAGCGCAGTTTCTGACAGATTCAGCGAGGCTAGAAGACACCCTGGGGATGTTGAAGGCAAGGACAGTGGGCGGTGGTGGGGAACAGCAAAAGTCAATGGCGACAGACCCCGGAAACCGTCGGCTTGGTTGTCAGCCATAGACCCTGAGCGGATCCCGGGCGTGAATTATCCGATCCCCTGGGTCGATGTCGGAGCCGCCCGTGTTTGGTGTTGATCGACGCGGATTTGACATAGGAGCAAGCGCCGCGCTGTCTTATCTGGGCGCCAAGCCTCCAGGAATAGAAGACTCTGTTGAGCTATTTCTGGCTGAATCATGCGTTGGTCTCGGATTAGATCAGCTCTGCCCCTGGCGACTTTTTATAAATTATCAGCAAAACCTCTCGTGATCTGCAGTGTTCGTCCCATACCCCGACTCCCATACCAGCCTCTAATTCGCCATGCTCACTTTCGTTGCTGCCACCATCGGTCTCGCCATCTCTGCCAATGCCCAATGTACGTTCCTCGTCGTCTGGCTTGGCTCGTACTGACGCATCGCAGACACGGCCACGTACGACCCCACGAATCTGCCCCCGACCACCGAGAAGGACCAGATTGGCACGAACCAATGTGGCACCAAAGCCCACAAGGACAGCATGTGGTAAGTCCCTCGTCGCGCACGGTCGTCTCTCGCTCACTCGTCTCTAGCCAAAACGTGTTCGTGAACTCTGTTCACGGTAAGCGCCTCGACTATTCCCCTATTTTGCTGTGCTAACGCCTCGCTGTGCAGACTTTTGCGTCTGGGCCCCTCCCTACACTGATGGCCACAACTCGACGGTCGGAGCGGTCGAACAGATCATGGTCGCGTGGTGCATGAACGACGGCTACGGCACTCGTCTCATCCCGGACGGTACCATCAAGGTTGGTCTCGTCGTCATTTTGCTTTGGTCTTGTGCTTACGTCTTTTGTAGGGCGCGCATTTCGTGCAGACCCCTGACTATGTTCAGGTCACGGGCTGGGGTGACTTTACGTCGATGAACATCCCCGCAAAAGATTCTGGCGGAGAGCTCGATCCTCATGGCGCCGATGGCCTCGGTAACCCCCACGGCGGTCTCGTCTTTGGTAACTCGTTTGGCAAGATGCAGCAGTACCACGAGTGGACCGTAAGTCGTGCGCACCCTTCTTCACTACCTAAGTTTATTAATCTTTTTGCATAGAACTTCATGTCCGCGACCGACTTTTGCATTCGCGCGTGCCGCGACGGCAGCAACGATCCCAAGCACCACTGCAACCATATCTACGATCTGCAGGGCTGCGACTGGAACATCCCCGCCAGCTACACCCAAGGCGTCTTTGAGGACTGCCAAGGCGACACTGGTCTTCCGATTGGTATCTACGGCACGTCGACCTTCCAGCAAGGACACGGCGCGACGCCCCCTGCGCATCCTATTCCGTCGAGCAGCCAGTGCACCAGCTACTCGACTATCAAGAATGGGGTTGCGACTCTAGCTGCGAATGCGCCTACTGCTGCTGCGACGACTGCGACTGGAACTGGAGCGACGGTTGTTCCGTCTGCGAGCTCGAGCGCGGCTGCGTCTTCGAATGCGGCGGCTGGCGTGCAGTGGGGTGCGATGTCGAGCGCGGTGGGTGCTGTTGTATGCGTCGTAGGCGCTATGCTTGGCGGGGTTGCTGTGCTTTAGAGTGTGATTATTTACGGACCCAAACACGTTTGGACATGACAGTTTCTTTTTGACTACGAACACTTGACTTTTTTCCGATGATCACTGGGGTTGTTTCGGTGATGCTGTAGTTGTTGATGTAGTTTTCTTGTTTTACTTTGGTGTACTGGTTTTTGCTGGTGGTTCATCCTGTCATTTGTGTATGCTGTGCCTTTAATCGAACCATCGCGTCATTTCTTCATTTATTTAATGAGCGAGGTGTGTGGATGCGGCAAAAGTCGACTTGGACTTGCGGCGGAAATCTGCATATGAATTTCAGTTGTTACCCTCGATAACGGGTCTTAATCAAATTCATTGAGTCGTGAACTGCTCGTCGCGTCAGGAGGTGTCGATCAGGGACAGGTTTATTTACGCGTTGTTTGGCGTGGGTGGGGGCTCATGTAAGCGGAACTTCTTCGGAGGGCCAGGTCGATCGTGCGTGGGGATCGTGTTTGTTCGTTTGCTCTTGACCTTGACCTTGTTGGCGTGTTGGCTTTCTTTTTTTCTGCTGTGACCGGCTCGGCTGAAGTTGGGCTTTTGAGAGGGATTGACTGGGAGTGGGCGAAGGCTAGACTGGGTGCATGCGTCTCTATGTTCGGGCTTGAGTCGAACTAAACTGGGTTATTGGTACTAGTGATCTCGGTTCTGGGTGTTGCTGCTGGGTGGCTTTCGGTATTGTACTGTACTGCTATTCCTATTCCTGCGGGCGTTCGACATCTTGTTATCGATCCGACGTGGGGCACAACTTTGAGACCGCCTCACACGAGGTAGGCTATTTACTCAGCTAGGCCGAGTAGATCGAGAGATTTGGGGAGGCGGAAGTTTATGGTGGTCTCGAACTAGGAGATCAAGTTGAAAGAGGGTGGTGGGGATTACGTGATTTGCATGTCGAGATGGTGAGTTTTTCTTTTTGAGGCGCGGTGTGGGGTTGACTTTCTTTTTGGATTGCTTTTAGATTGTGTTTGTTGGTGTATTTTGTGCTGATCTGGGTGCTGTCTTGCTCGCTGGTGGAAATACAGTCGAACCCCTCTGATACGGTCCCCTCATCAACGATAAAAAGCCGGAAACTGCAGGTTGCTCGGTCCCCGAATTCGTTGCAAATTCTGCCACTGACCTCACCAAATACCGTAGCCAGCGCCATGTATGCATAGTATAGCATATACACAGTGCATGGTTCGTATGAACACTATAGGCCTTAGCTACTAGCGAGCTTTACCTATCTAAAATACCTCACAAATTCATCAAAAGCGGGCGAAAGCAGATCCATTTGTACATGTTTGAAAAATCCCCTCGATCACGATAAACCGGCATTTGCAACCTCCTCATCTTAACCGTATCAGAGGGGTTCGACTGTAGGCTGGTTGCTACAATGGTTGTGTGTCGCATTACGATTTTCATTGCTGCTGGATAGTTTGACAGTGGAGCCCCTGACCGATCGGTTTGCTCGCTTCTCGTGCGTTAATCGGCTGAATTACCCGATGGTGTGAATTCTGCTGGTTGATCTAGTTGTGGAACTCCTGATATCTCTCTTGTGGATACATAGACGGTTCGTTGATTGGTGGTTGGTACTCGAGCTATCGGTTTACGACTCGTACTCGCTGGTTCGATTTTTCGCTCGTGAAATGGATTGCTATACTCGTTGTGTTGGTGGTGGCTACTTCGTGTTTTGGATTATCATATTTGACCTATGGATTACTATTTAATATCTTTTGTTGACTGAATAACGGGTGTGTGCGCCGTACTTCATTTATCGGTTGACTCAACCACATGGATTTTGTTCTACCTGCCAATTTACGCCTGTCGGACTTTGCACCTGATTTACCCATCGTACCACATTCTCATCCCATCGCCCGTTGATCCTATCTCCCAGCCGTGCACAGAGCGGTACCTCAGGAGGAGCGTTACTAGACGACCTGCGATAAAGGATTTTACGTCCCGTCTCAGAGATTGTTTGCACTCGCGTGCGTGACGAACATGGAAGCCCTACGGCTTCCTACTTTGCCAAGTACAGAAAGCCGAACCAACACTTCGATGATTTCAGACCTTTCTCCTGGCGCGAGTTCGACTAACACATCCAACACTTGAACGGCCATCGTTTGCCCATCTCTTAGCGCACGATGCCGAGTCTACACTCTAGATTATTGCATCCTTGCTCATCTACACTCCCCCAACTGCTAAACTCAACCCAGCGACGGAGGAGACATGCTTGTCTAAAAGGTATAGGTGTACCCTCAGCACCGTTTACCTCGACCTGCCCGAATTGCGTGACCTTATTTTGTCCGCTTTGGAATGGCGTGGGTTTCTTTTCGTCCGGAGTTAGGCGCAGCGGTAGGTGCAGCTCAAGATCGTTTGCCCTGAGATTCCATAGGCTTTCGGCAACAAATATTCGTGCTTACATATAATGAGGCTGTCTATCCGTTATCCATGTTATTGGCCCAGGACTTTAAATAATACTTTTCAAACCACCTGGTAATCCAGCATACAAGTTATCATTCTGCTTACGCGATGAGCCGCAACTACAAAGAGCACGGGGAGTGTAATAGATGTGCGTAAGGGCCCTCGGCTACGCATATAGCCTGGATTACTAAAACCTCCCTAAACGGTCCACATCTAGCGTCACTGTAGGTGTTAATACAATCAAGCGAAAGTCGTATTTGGGAGGATATGCTGCAAGCCCAATCCGTTGCTCGGGGCCGATGGGCATCTAATCAAGCATTCGACTTTCGCTCCCGAGATGCGCTTACGGAGGGGAACTAAGAGATCGAACGCCAGCGAACGATAGCGAGGTGAACGAGAGATCGTGACGCACGAGGGGAGTAGGTTAGCAAACACAGGCAAAAGCGTGGGGCCCGTAGTCTCTATCTACAAAACACCTCGACAAACCCAGATGCAAAACATGGGTGGGCAAGCCACAAACGGATGAGCCGAGAAAAATAAGAGATTCTTTTGAGAGAAATAGTACAAAAAGCACAACAAACAAAATAAATAGAAAACGGAAAAAAGGGATGGAAAGACAGAGTCAGGGTGGGGAGAAAATAGCATCGGCGGTGAGCAATAAGTAAACATCGAGCGCGACGGTTGAGGCTGGGATTAGAGCCGCAAGAAAATAGGAAACTAGAGTAATTCATGGCTCGAGACAAGTTCGCTCAAAAAATTGTTTAGCTCTTACCACCAATGGTTGGTCGATCTCCGAGGCAACTACAAAGCTCATTGCCACATCAAGTGTGG
This sequence comes from Ceratobasidium sp. AG-I, assembly GCA_015039395.1. Lineage (NCBI taxonomy): Eukaryota > Fungi > Basidiomycota > Agaricomycetes > Cantharellales > Ceratobasidiaceae > Ceratobasidium > Ceratobasidium sp. AG-I. The sequence continues at coordinate 205,870 of MU132190.1, forward strand.
ACGGTGGACTCTTCCCAGCATTAAATCGGTCACCCATGTGCACACGCTATCCAAAAGACCCATCCGACACTATTAAATCCCCCGCCTGATCTGGATGTAGATTACTGACAGGAGTACACTCATGCAAACCACATGTAAATTATAGGAATGACTCAGACTGTACACAATACACAGAATAAACCCGGTAAATGACATTGTTCACTCGCTTTGGTAGCAGTTCGTCCATTTGTTGCCCAACAGTACATTCTCAAAATCAAGTTTAAGCACACCTTTATCATGGATGACAACTTTGTTTTCTGGTCGTACAACTGCAGTCCAAAGATCGGCAGGCACACACAACAGAAGTTGCCCTTGCCGAGTGGTAATTATACCTGTCTTGTCCATAATCCAGTCTTTGTAATGACCAGTGCCATGAATGGGATGGGCGACGGCCCAAACGCGGATGGTCCTGTCATTGGAGCCCGAGACGATGCTAGCGCCATCAGGTGAGAACATCACAGAGTATATCTTATTGGTGTGCCCCTCAAATGGTCCAGCGACGAGGTCCCCGCTGTTTGCGTTCCAGACACGGATGGTCTTGTCAGAAGAGCTTGAGGCGATGCTCGCGCCATCAGGTGAGAACGTCACAGAGTAGACCTTATTGGTGTGCCCCTCGAACGGTCCGGCAACAAGATCTCCGCTGCGTACATCCCAGACACGGATGGTGCTGTCTCCAGAGCCGGAGACAATGTGAGTGCCGTCGGGCGAGAATGCCACAGACTTGATCTTGCTGGTGTGCCCCTCAAACGGCCCGGCAACGAGATCTCCGCTGTCTGCGTCCCAGACACGGATGGTCTTGTCGGAAGAGCCAGAGACGATGCGAGTGCCATCGGGCGAGAATGCTACAGATCTAACCCCGTCCGTGTGTCCCTTGAATGGGCCAGCATCAAGGTTCCCACTGTGTGCATCCCAGACACGGATGGTGCCGTCCCAAGAGCCAGAGACGATGCGAGTGCCATCGGGTGAAAAAGTGACAGATCTGACCACACTCGTATGCCCTTCAAATGGCCCAGCAATAAGATCCCCACTGCGCGCGTCCCAGACACGGATGGTGTTGTCTCCAGAGCCGGAGACAATTCGAGTGCCGTCGGGCGAGAATGCCACAGATGCGATCGAGGCGGTGTGCCCCCGGAACGGCCCGGCAACAAGTTCCCCGCTGGCTGCGTCCCAGACACAGATAGTTTTGTCACTGGAGCTCGAGACAATGCGAGTACCGTCAGGTGAGAATGCTGCAGAGAAGACCCGGCCGGGGTGTCCTCCGAACGGCCCGGCCACAAGAAACCCGCTGCGTGCATCCCAGACACGGATGGTGTTGTCCCTAGAGCCGGAAACGATGCGAGTGCCATCAGGCAAAAACAACACAGAATTGATCTTGCTTGTGTGCCCCTCAAATGGTCCAGCAACAAGATCTCCGCTGTCTGCGTCCCAGACACGGATGGTGCTGTCCCAAGAGCCAGAGGCGATATGAGTGCCATCGGGCGAGAACACTACAGATCTGACCCCGTCGGTGTGTCCCTTGAATGGCCCGGCAACAAGAAGCCTACTGCGTACATCCCAGACGCGGATTGTGTTGTCTCCAGAACCAGAGACAATGCGAGTGCCGTTGGGCGAGAACGCTACAGAATTGACCAAGCCCTCGTGTCCCTCGAATGGGCCAGCAGCGAGATTACCACTGTGCACATCCCAAACACGGATGGTGCTGTTCCAAGAGCCAGAGGCGATGCGAGTGCCATCGGGTGAAAAAGCAATAGATCTGATCTCACTTGTATGCCCTTTGAATGGTCTAGCAACAAGATCGCCGTTGCGCGCATCCCAGACACGGATGGTGCCATCCCAAGAGCCAGAGGCGATGCAAGTGCCATCGGGCGAGAATGCTACAGATGTGACTGAGTCGGTGTGCCCCTCAAACGGCCCAGCAACGAGATCACCGCTGTCTGCATCCCATACACGGATGGTGCTATCCCAAGAGCCGGAGGCGATGCGAGTGCCATCGGGCGAGAATGCTACAGATCTGACCCCGTCCGTGTGTCCCTTGAATGGGCCAGCAAGAAGATCCCCTCTGTTTGCATCCCAGACATGGATTGTACCGTTGGCAGAGCCAGAGACGATACGAGTGCCATCAGGAGAAGATGCTACGGAGTAGACGGGACCACCAGTATCCCACGCTGCTAGGCACGACACATCTCTTCCCTCCATTCCCGACCCTTCTAGTCTAATCAACCCATACATATGCTTCCAGTAGCATAGTCTGACTGGGCGTGATTCTGGCCAGAAGGGGAGCGCTGACATATAAATGTGGGGTGTACTGCGAGACGCCGGACTCAAGCCGAATACTGTCACAAATCTGCTAGCATCTAGGGCAAGCTCAAGTGCGTCTTTAGCTCCTCCCAATCTCTGTGGTGTTTTCAGCACCTATTTCATGAGAGATTTGGATTAGGTATGCTCACCTGTAACCATGCATGAACTTGGATCAACATCTCCGCACCCACGCCGATCCACTTCCTCAGGTTTAACACCTCCATCCAGAATAGCAGCCGGTTTGACAGAAATTCTTCTAGTGCAAAGCGGATATTGTCCAGAGCTTTGGCAAACTCTAAATGAACTCCCCAGTATCGGCAAGCGTAGAACAGCTCCGGCGAGATTGCATTGTCAATCTTTTTCGTGAGACCCTGGATGTTCTCGTCGAGAACAAAGGAGGAACCGAGCTCGCATAGGTTGAACTTCAACAACCGCTCCATGGTACTGAAACAATGCAAGGCGAGGAGTTTGTTATGCTCCGCGGTATCACAGCACAGGTCATTTGAGCGATTCCGGTTGAACATGAAGTCGGGGAAAGACGCATGGAGCGTGGAGATTAAACCAGTGCCTTCAGCGACATGAAGCACCGAGCGAAGATGTTGCAGTGCGCATAAAACGTCCTCCTCACCGTCCAACTCCAGCAACTTGGCCATCGTGGCGGAGCTCATCGGCTCTCTGGCGCATACTGCTGTGTCTAAAACCAGCCGGATATTTTCCCGTTCCTGTGGATTCAGCTCCTCGTCGGCGAACGGCGCTGCGAGCACGGCTGCGTACAGCTCGTCGATGCCCTTATGCTTGTTGGTTCTAGTCCCGGACCTTAGCGACAGCAAGTCATCGAGGCGCTGGTGGACATTGACTTGACGATTTTGGGGATAGATATAGCGCACAGCAGTGGCGGCGTAAATGAATAGTGTCCCTGCTTGTTCAGCAAGCACCCCAAGCTTTTCCGAAGACAGGGAGGTCTTGGCTAATTCAGCCTCCAGGTATTTCTTGATATCGGCCTGCACGAAAGACGCCTCAATGTCGTGGAGGTGCAGTACAGAGAGGTAGCGTTCTTCCTGCGACTGGAGTTCGTCGAACAGCCCGGGCTCTGGACGACAGGTGACGAGGAACTTGATCGGCAGATCTCTAGCATGGAGAAAAAATGCGTTGAGGATATCTCGAGCCCCATCGCGTCGGTCGCATTCGTCCAGTGCGTCGATCGTGACAACGATGCCCTCAGGTACCGAGGATATAACCTCGAGTAGCGGATCTCGTATAAGCTTCTCGAACTGTGTAACCGTTCTCCGTGCGCCGATCTCTTTGTCTTCGTCCATTTGTCGAATCAGCGCCTCGCGGTATGAGGGCAAGAGACGTGCGAGCTGATGTGCAATAGTGGGTACGATCTTTAACACATCCCGACTATCTGCGTCCGCGCGGGAGCAGAAGAAGCTCGCCCCAAGCCGACGCCCGAGCTGCATCTCGGCGCAGAAGCTGTACGCCAGCGTCGTCTTCCCGGTACCGGCCATGCCGTTGAGCCAGTACACTTTTGGACCATCAGGGTCGTCCGCCCACTTCCGCATCTCCGCAAGAATTGCTGTGCGGGTGCCAGGCGTACAAATACGCCGGCCGATAACATCGGCTAAGCTTGAGTCGTACATCGCCTTCAGAGCTGCGTTTAACCCTTTGACCTGTAAAATGATGTGAGATGGTAGAATTTGTAGCTATCTTGTATGAACAACGTACCACCTGTTGCTCCTCCTGGTTCCTCCAGACCTTGACCAGCGCTTTGTTCTAGGGTTGGGTCAGAGCTTCAGCCCACGATACCATACTAGAACAGCCTACCTGTAGCTCACGGCACAACATCTCGACGCGGCGATAACACCCTTGTACGTCGTCCATGTCCTGTCCCGCCTGAACATGACGCTTAACTCCCGAGCGCTGCCGCCGCTGCTCAACATGTTTCATTTCCTTCTCAAGCCCGCTATAGTCCCGTCATTTTCGAGGGTCTGTTGTGCATCGTAAAGTAACATACTATGTCATAGCCTTCAGAGCCTCCGACATCTTGGAAGAGGTCCGCTCCCCGGGGTACTCCTTGAATTCGTTGACCATCCCCCGGAGATTCGAAGCGAGCTCAGCATAGTCACCTCGGTTCTGGGCGGCTGTCTACAGTTATATATAAAATAAGTGCTGTATGAGAGCATGTACGATATGGTCACTCACCTCGAAAATGTCGATTACTTCGAGGAACCCGGCCACAGCGGATTTGATAGGGTGGAAAACGTCTGAGCTTTCTTTAAGCAAGTGTAGCGCGACCTTGAGCCCTGACCATGCGTCTAATCCAGATTTTTTTGCAGTCAGAGCGAGGCTAGACTCTGCGTTGGTCGGTTGAGTGCCATCGCTGGCCAAAGGCAAAGTGGTAGGTATTGGTTGACTGGAGCTTTGCGCTTGCTGAAGCGGAGGCGCCGGTTGTTGGGACTGAGCAGATGGTTGAGGGGGAAGATTTGAGGCTGGTTCATGAGAAGGGGTGACCTGTGAAGGAAAGGCTCCAGGCGTCATCCGAGGCGGAGGGGGCCGAGTACGAGAAGTAGGGGCTTGATCGCTTGGCTTGAACACTTTCTTTGCGCCATGGGCGACGCGCTTGAGAAACCCGCGAGCCCGACCCGAGGACGGAGAGCCAGAAGACATCCCGTTGTGCTGTGGCGGTCGAGTTTGCTAGGTACAGTACCTTACCTGCATTATCTGAAGACATCTGTTGAGGGTGTGTCGCCAATCAAAGGCCCATCTCAGTCGGAAGCGCTCACATGGCATTTGTCAACGTGGAGGTCTAAGCGCCGAACGCCTAAGCAATGAGGACTAGGGTGTAACATGGGTCATCCGGGAGCTCGCGCGGTTGATTACCACGGGTACGCCACTAAGATGGATGGTAGCCCGGATTGATTTGTAAGCCATCCGCCGCAACCCACCATTGACAAACCCGACCCGGGTCCACCACGGATTCCCGTGGTAGGTAACATCATATTAATAATATGTATAGAAACCATAAAAATACACAATTTACCTCACAGTATGGACAGCTTGAGCAGCCTGAACAACAACGGAGTGACAACCCAAGATCCAATTGTCATCTGGGCTTGGAAATATCGGGTACTAAGCTAATACTAGAGATAGTGAACCGTTAAACGACCACTGGAGAGTGTGTAATAAGCACCCACTGACGGAGCGGCGTTTTTATGAGAGCTTCGTGCTGACGGTGAGTGCTGTTTCGAACAACGGAGTGTGGTATGACGGCCAATAGTGCAGGAAAAGCAAAGCCTAGGATGTAAGTTAACTGTTTATTGATGGAGTGACAAGTACTTCTGGAACGCAGCGCATCCATTTTTATTTACATACAGGAAAAATGAAACATGTAGAATGTCTTTCCAGCTGGTGCGCCGACTTGCGCCTTGATGGCGGCATTTGTGTGTGCCATGACTCTGCCGCTGACTAACGTGCGCGGATTATCAGAACTTCGTAGCAGGTGGATACGATGGCATATGTGATGCACCGCTTGTTGGATCTCAGTTCTTGTGATGTAATCGCTCAATGTGCTACACCTCAGCAAAATCCGTCTAAGTTCCGGAGTGCACCGGAGCAGCTGATTGCTCAGGATCGCGTAGGAGCTAAACGAGCACACAATACAGTGCTTCTGAGCGCTCTGGAGGTCTGGGAGCGGTTGGAGCCACCCCCCGCGATCCGGAGCACTCCGGAACTTGGGAGGATTTTGCTGAGACCCCGATCCTTCATATTTATGCCGTTTGGCTCCTATTTATCACGTTTCTCCCAGTTCAATGCTTCCTTCCACAATTCATGTCTATATTTTACGCCGGTATGCTGCGTTTTATCTCCCCGGCCACTGTTCATCCTGGCCCCGGCGCCTCGCCCGTGTATGGAGATGTGAGCTAGTACCGACCTTGGGCACGCCGACCTGTGCTACCTCCGCGGGCTGTGTGGCCCAACCTCAACCATTGCCATCCGAAACCGCATGGACATCACGGTGAAACGGCAATCCTACCATTCCCGTGGTGTGTACACGCTGTAGGTAAAAACTGAAGTCTACGATGATGTGCATAGTCGAGCAATAAGCTCCTATTACACCTAAACTAAGCACAGGCTAAGGAGATATACATGACGAGCTTGACTCAACAAGCATCACATTTGCACTTCAGCCGAGTCAACGGCGCGGACCGGGCTGTGCACAGTCCTGATTGAGGTGTGCCCCATGTGTGCACTTGTATTTCGACCACGCGTTGAGCCACGCGGTTCCAGCGTGTGCGACGAGAACATTTTTTGAGTAAAAGCCTATTCTGCTTTGTCGCGATTTCCTCCCCCTTCCTTTTGCTTGTCGCGCCTATGTTTATGAACATCGAATCATTGCCGAAAGCGATTGTTGTTATGTTTAGTGAGTAGACAAATATTCAAGGCTTAATGGTGCTGAGACTTTGCGATTGTCGGAAGATGACAATAAGTATGTTTGAATTTAGTTCTATTTATGGGGACCATCATCTGATACGTCGTAAACCTGAGGTACTGGACGGATATGTATGAACGCATACTAGACAGATCAGGGACACAATGTCACGTACACAAGTCTTATCCATCGGAGAAGCAATTATCCTTATCCGCACGCATGTTCAGACGTGGTGAGTAGAAATAGAGAATTTTTAAGACATGTCAATGCTCAATGTCGTATAGATGACCCGTACCAGTCCCAAATCGAGGTAGCGCACCGGTTTGTGATGGATAACTACCAACCCGGAGATTATGTTATGTGAGTAGTTGTGGGTCATGTAGTTAAAGCACGTGACAAGCTTAGCGTTATGGAAGATTGCTTGGTCGAATGTGGGATGAAATGCTTGATGGTTCAAGATACGTTGCCATTCGACAACTGGCCACACACTTGGTATGTACTATTTAGAACTACTGTGCTCACGTATTCAACACTATCAGTTGTGTATAGGATACGGGCACTACCCCAGGCGCATCCAGACACAGCGTGCCACATGGTCGGGTACCAGTCACGTGAGTGTGCCACAGTAAACCACGCATGGTGGCTAAATCAAGTTATATGCACAAGATGCGTGTATCTAGATTGTAAGTACTACATCTGTTGTTTTACATGGCTTTCCTCGTTGAAGATGCGAGTGAGCAAGTCTTATACGAGCAAATGCTACAACTGTCAACGGCTGATCGAATCTTGTCCGAGTGAGTAGTGCCATTCAAGTTGCAATTGGAGTGCTGACACTGCGCCCGGTGTTTAGTTTTCCATCTACCATCGAAAACCTACTCTGCACAGGATACTATGACGCCTACGTAATTCAACGTGGGGTACCTGGATTTGCTATACGTAAAGAAGTACGTTGACTTAATATATGTTGGATGTAGATGATAAGATAACAGTACATAGACATGGATGAGTGGCGGGAGTCTTAGGCATGCATGGCTGGACTGGCTGATGGTACGTCTATACCAGCCCTGTGGACGGGGCCAACGCGCTGAGACATGACATATCATCCAATCAGCTACAGACTGGTCATGTCATCAGATATGACCCAATGGACCTCGTAGACTCGCAGAATCCGTCCGGACTGATACGAATGATAGGCCAGCCGGAGCTACTAAGCACAATGACGCACTTGAACTGTACAAAACGTGTCCGAGGCGTGCCATGCGATAGCGCAATACCGACGGGAGGACAGCTAACTCGACTGCTAAGACTGACAGGGCATGACTTGCTTGGGGATGGATATGAATGCCTTGTTTCATCGTATCGCCACTTTTTGAATGACGAGCATGATGATGTATGCAAGACTCCACTTATTGGGCCTCGTCGGTTGTGATGAATCCAGCTCACTAAGCTAAGCCCCCTCTGTGCCTCATTGAACCACCCGGAAATATCCATTGTGCGTGGGTAGTATTTCCAATTCCTGGCGGTTGAACCGCCATCCGAACCGTCGTATTACCACGGGTGTAACCCGGATGGTAACGTGGTAAGCTATATCCATGTTAGACTTTAATGAGGACCATATCCTTACGCTCGAGTTGAAATTTGAACTACGGTAGTCTGGATTGCTGGTAATCGAGATCTAGTATTTAGGTATGAGTAGGTGACTTTCACTTTTGTACTGTGCTAGTATCGCTATTGCTGCGGGCCTCGACATTCGCGATCAATTCGACATGAGGCGTGGAATAGCCAAACAGGAGGTGGACTAAGGGATTCGGGAGGGTACTCGAAGTATAGAATGACTTGGTAGAGATTTGAGCGAACTGAAGGGTTGGGTGACCACAACGCGTAGGGCGAAGATAGGAGGTGTATTTAGTTTTGCGAGGTTGACACGGTTAGTGATTAAAATGTGTATTGCGTTTGAGGCTGATTTCTTTGTTCTAATACGAATTATTCCGCACTGACGATTGGTGTGTTGTTTCATTCCGTGGTTGGGGTCGCCTTGAACTTGCTGGCTTGATCGTTTGCATACACAATGTCTGGTTCGTTGGCTTACTGTCTACTTACGGTTGTTACCCCACCCGCTGGTCGTCGATATGTAGTCTACGACCTACCTCAACGCGGTGCTCTATGTTGTCCGAATAGATGACTGCTGATACCGTCCTTTGATTATCGGGCGAGTATTTCCCGTTTAATGCGCGTAACGTCGTGAAACGGCTGTCACGCAATCATAGCGCGTTTGGTAGGACATATCTTTTGGCTAGAGAGGTCAAGGCTGGTGAAGGTAGAGATGCCCAGGGCGGGATACGGTTGCGTGCAGAGTAACGAAAGAGAAGATGGAGCCTGCGTTGGATGTACAACTGCTTTATATACTGTACCCATGAATTCTATTCGTTGAGACTGGAGGGCGCTCAATGACCCGACTTAACTGATAGCTGATTTAGACATATTATTTCGTCGATGATGAATTATTAGAGAACTTGCGATCACGAAGACTTGGGTTCGCCTTTAGGGGTGGGAATCTGATGTTTGAATGCCAAATTAACCGTGGCGGTGGTCCCATGTATCGGTGATATCTGACATACGGTACATGTGCTGACACACGATGAAGGGCAAAATAAGCGGACCAAACGGGTATATCCGAGACTGAAATAATAACGCTGGCAATAAGAAGAATAGTCTACGGCAGGAGCTCCTTGAGGTGCCCACAAGTTCTTAGTTGAGCTGTGACCCGACACTCTAGTACTAGTTTAGTATTTGCATGCGGAACCATTGCGATGGTAAGCTCACGCACGACCTAGATGTCGAAATACACCGGAACAAGACTAGCCAAAGTGTATATTCATGAGAGTAATTACGCACGTAGAAGGGCAGTCGTAGTAATCCATAAGTGTCTTCGCAGTGTATTTCGAAGATCTGAGTGCGCGTTTCAGCCAATGCAGATACCTCCATAAGTTCTGCAGATTCGTTTTCTTTTAGAAAAAGCTCAGAATGTGCGCAAATAAATAATATAGCTAGAGTGTCTGGCATCCAGGAATTTGTCGTGACGAAATATTGGGGTGCATGGTTTCAACAGCAGGGTGAACCGACTAGGTTGCGCTGCTTATGTCATGCTTGCTCAATCCACGGCGCTCAACTCTTGCACTCGTCAACCACCGAAGGACTCTCGTGCCTGCATCAAGTATGGATCATTTTGAGCTAGCCCTCTGTAGGTTATGCCTACCAACCGAGCACAACCCACCTTTGTAGTTCAGCACGATAAACAACACACCAACGTTGATCTCATACTAGTCATGTCCTTAGCTTTTCTGTTAGCATCAATTCAAACATGCTTCTCCATAAAGCGCAGTTGTTCAAGCCCCAAATATTATCACGCGTGTATGCACTCGCAGGCGTTCTATCGCTCCTAGTTCAAGGCCACTCCAGTCATAGATTGATTTCAGGGAAATGCGTAACCTTGAGCGTACAACTATTTCGTTCGATCATTCTCGGGGTGCTCCGCTTGATGTTCCTTCAGCCTCCCTCGGTTCATGGTTCACTGCTTGAACACCATAGGATCCGATCTTTGGGTCGAACCCGTCTTGGCAGCTGATCGACGTGGATTTCGCGCGAGAACAAGCGCCTTGCTGTTTTATCAGGATGCCAAGCGTCCAGGAATATAAAACTCTGTTGAGCTATTTCTGCCTGGATTATAGGTTGGTCTTGGCATAGGTCAGCCCCTGCCCCTGGCAACTTTTTATAAATTATCACCAAATTCTCACTTGATCTACAGTGTTCGTCCATACCCCGTCTCTCATACCAGCATATAATCCGCCATGCTCACTTTCATTGCTGCCACCATCGGTCTCGCCCTCTCTGCCAATGCCCAATGTATGTCCGTCCCCGTCTGTCTTGACCCATACTGACGCTTCACAGACACGGCCACGTACGACCCGACGAACCTTCCCCCGACCACCGAGAAGGACCAAATTGGCACGAATCAGTGCGGCACCAAGGCCTCTCAAGGGAGCCTGTGGTAAGTCTTGTCTCGTTCACACTCGACTCGAGCTCACCTGTCTCTAGCCAAAACGTGTTTGTGAACTCTGTTCACGGTAAGCGCTTCGGTTTCCCATATTTTGCTATGCTCAAGTCTTAATGTGCAGATTTCTGTCTCTGGGCGCCTCCATACTCGGACGGACACAACTCGTCCGTCGGAGACGTCGAGCAGATAATGGTCTCGTGGTGCATGAACGACGGCTACGGCACTCGACTCATCCCCGATGGCACCATCAAGGTTGGGTTTGCCCTCATCTCGGTTTACTATATGCTTACGTCTTGTATGTAGGGTGCGCATTTTGTGCAGACCCCTGACTATGTCCAGGTCACGGGCTGGGGTGACTTTACAAAGATGAATATCCCCGCACGCGACGCTGGTGGAGAACTCGACCCCCACGGCGCTGATGGCCTCGGTAACCCCCACGGCGGCCTCGTCTTTGGGAACTCGTTTGGCAAGATGCAGCAGTACCACGAGTGGACCGTAAGTCGCACGTGTCTCATCCACATCACCCGCGCTTATCGATCTTCTGGTATAGAACTTTATGTCTGCCACTAACTTTTGCATTCGCGCGTGCCGTGATGACGGTGTCCTTCCCAAGAAGCAATGCAACCATATTTACGACTTACAAGGCTGCGACTGGAACATCCCCGCGAGCTACACCCAAGGCGTCTTTGAAGACTGCAAGGGTGACGTTGGACTTCCAATGGGTATTTATGGCACGTCGACGTTCCGGCAAGGCCATGGTGCTACGCCCGCTGCGCATCCTATTCCATCGAGCAGCGAGTGCACCAGTTACTCGACTATCAAGAATGGTGTTGCGACGCTTACTGCGAATGCGCCTACCACTGCTGCGACGACTGCCACTGGAACTGGAGCGACGGTTGTCCCGTCTGCGGGTGCGGGTGCGTCTACGAATGCGGCTGTGGGTGTGCGGTGGGGTGCGATGTCGGGTGTGGTGGGTGTCGTTGTATGCGTCGTAGGCGCTATGCTTGGCGGGATCGCTGTGCTCTAGGATTTGATTTGGACATGAACTCGTTTGGACATGATAGTTTTTGGTTTTGATCACGAACAGGTTTTCTTTCTCCGATGATGATGTAGCAGTTGTTGGTGTAGTTGATGTGTTGTTTTACTTCGTTGTATGGTGTTCTTGTTGATGGTTTGTCCTGTCATTTGTGTATGTGCTTTTAATCGAACCATCACGTCATTTCTTCATTACTTGGGGTGCGAACGTGGCATGAAGAGACAATGCAAAGTCGGCTGGGACATTCAGTTGAACTTTGCGTATTAATTCAAGTTATTACACTCGCCAAGAGGTTCGCGTCAGGGGATGTGCCGATCAGGGCTTAATCTATTTACGCGTTGTTTGGTGTGGGGAGGCTCACGTAAGCGGAAATATACCCGAGGTCGATCGTGGATAAGGATCGCGCTTTGTTCGTTTGCTCTCGACTTTCACCTCGCTGGCGTGTTATGTTGAATTTCTCTTTTTGCTGTGACTGGCTTGATTGAAGTTAGGCTTTTTTGACTTGAGCTGAAGTTGGTCTTGGGCTGGGTGCATGCGACTCTCTGTTCGGCGTTAGGTAGAGCTGGACTGGGTTGTTGGTGCTAGAGATCTCGGTTCTGTGTTGTACTACTAGGCGTCTTTCGTTTTTGTGCTGCTCTGGTATAGCTGTTGCTGTGCATTTCTGACATATCATTTATTCGTCCGACGAGAGGCCTGATTCTGGGACAGCCAAGCACAAGATGGATTGTCTGGTCGGCCGGGTGAACTGAGAGGTATGGGAAGGCGCTGGAAATCTAGGATGTCTTGTCGGGGTCTGGAAGGAGTTAAAGGGTAGAATGGGCGTAAAGATTAGGGTGAAGACGGGAGGTGGGTTTCGGTGTCTGTGAGGTTGGTACGCTTAGTGTTTAAAATATGTGCTGTGGTTGACGCTGATTTCTCTATTTTAATCTAACACGTTTCGCTCTAAGAATCAGTGCGTTGGTTTATTTTTGGACTGAGACTGTTTCGGTTTCATTGGCTTATTGCACTGGCGTTGGTTGGCTCGCTCCTCGATCGGCTTGCGAATTTATTTGCTGGCTCGTTCATTTAGTTAGAATTCTGTTCAATTTTACAGCTTATGGTTTGCCTGTTTGCAGTTATTGGTTTATCTGTTGAACTTTGGTATTTGGCCTACGACCTACTCCTCGGTGCGATACTTTGTGTTGTCTGAATAGTCGACTGTTGATGTGATGCTTCGATCATTGGCCAAATATTTCTCGTCTCAACTCGTTCTGCTTACCGATTCGCGCCTACAGAACTATGTTTCTTGTTTCCCCGTCATCTCGCCCATTCATCTCCCTCTCAAGTGCATTTCAGAAGGAGAACTTCTAGAATATCTCCATTTGATCTTATGTCAAGACATTATTCGTTTCCGGGTACACGAGGATCGCTATAGTCTCTAAGAACAGGTGGGAAAGACGAGGGAGCAGTATAGTGGTGGGTCAGTCGTTGAATAAGTGTGGAAGGATGTACCGGTTTTAAGAGTTGTACTGCTTGGTTGGGTAGGAATTTGTTAGGTAGGAGTGTTCAAGTGAGCTTCTTGTTCGTGATCCAGGAAACATAAGCTTTTTGACGCGCTTCGTTAACATAGAATCTCCTCCCTGAGACTTTATCCGTCGATTCCGCAGCCCTCACAAATTTCTAATTTGCTAAGTCCAACGAGTTACACCGTGAGCAGTTCGACCGGTTTGAGGCTACTTTCTGGTACCTCTGTTTAGTACAAATCAAAACCAAAAACTTTCGTGCACGTGTACATATCTCTGGGTGCGTTATGCCAAGTCTACGCTCCACGCTACTATGATTCATTCTGGCTCTTTCAAACCCTCCCGGCCCAAAATTCGACCTATGAGTGGAGGCGTGATATGTCTCACCAAAAGCTTGTGAGTATATCTAAACCTCGAATCGCCCGAGTGGCGATTAGGATAGCCACGACTTCCGAGATGACTATACTTAGCCTTGCCTCCGCTAGGGCTTGATTGGGATGCCGAGCTTGGAGGCTCGGTGGGGAGCCAGGACAGCCGGTGTGCGCTGGGAGACCCGGCGATGCGCGAAGCGCACGCAAGGGTGGAACCGGGGCGCCGAGACGCGAGGAGGACTCGCGGGTCGGGTGGCCTACGTCTGACTCAGGTCAGTACAGCGAAAAGGGGGGAGGGCGGGGAAGAAAAAAGAAAAGAAAGCTCGTGCAGAGTCCTAGATGGCGGTTGTGGACGCGAGCAACAAGAGCATCGAACCAACGCACGGCTTGTCAACTGACAGACCCGCGTAAGCAGGGTTTAAGCACCCGACGCTGCGACTTATCGGCTAAGTCATCGCTGTGTGGTCTGCGCAGGCTACGACTCACAGCTCCCAAGTGTATCTATTTAACTTAAAATATCAATAACGGACGACGAAGTACGAGTGAAGCTGTTTTATCGTACAACTACACCAGAACCTCGAAGTATATCTACGTAATACCTATATGCTAGAACTCCTGTCGACCGAGAGGATCGCTGCCTATGAGGCTTATACGGGGCGCTCAGAGCTGTGTGGCTCGTCGAAGTATCAAATCATATACATGTGTCAAAAGGAGGCCGCCTTACGTGTTACCACAGTGGGCCAACAAAGAGCACCTTCGATCCATTAAGGTCCATATATGCGCAAGGGTAAACACTAGGGATGCAGTAGGGGCGTACATTTGTTTGGGTTGAGGCTAAGCGCCCATCCCGTTTGGGCATACACACCTCCTTTTGAGTGCGCGTTCCTACGCGTCCTATGTCTCAGTCCGGATCGGCGACTCGCCCGTATAAATTTTCTCGCTCCCGGATCCTTTCTCCTCGGCCGACTTCTTCAGCCAAGTGGTATGTCTGTTTCTCATCCGCATGTACTGTATCCACACTCACAGTTGTTTAGACGCACTATAAGCGCATCGTCTAATTCATTCCTGAACAAATTCACTACGGTTCCTACGTACTGCGCTGCTATCACTGCGGTAATCCGCGCTGACAGTTAATTCAACGCGAGACACAGTCGAGCACGAGGCGGACTCCCTGGCCGGTTGGGTGACTCAGAGAAGGAGCCAGGTTGTGGGTTGTGTGATTTGTGCCTCGAGATGGTGAGCTTTTTGAGGTGTGGGATGGAGTGGGAACGTTAACTCCTTGGTTTGTATCCGCTGGCGCGGCGTGCCAATGTGTTGATTGGTCTGATGCTCGCTACCTCGTATCTCGGTCTGCGGCTTTCTTCCTACGACTTTGCCCACTGGACTGGACGTTCGTTCACGAAATGGACTCTTACACTCCCACGCGCTGATCATGGCTATTTTTAATTTGCTGGTCCCACCTTTCAATTGCGCATAGAGCGGCATATCAGAAGGAGCGTTGCTCGACTACCTCCACCGAAAATCCTACGTCCCAGGTATCGTTCGCGTTCGCGCGCACGGAGCAAGAAAGGACGCGCACGGAAACCCGATCAAGTCAACAGACGCGCAAGGAGAGACGAGACAGTCACACATGCTCGTGTATGCCGAATTTGGCCGGTTGTTGGTAGATTGTGAGAGCGTGTACCAGTTTCTGAGGGTTATGTACGATGCTTTGTCTGGTGAGTTCGTTAGGTGCATATTTGTGTGGGCAGTGTATCTGATTCTGGGATCGGTGGTGTAGCCCAGATGAATGCGTGTGGTGATAGGATGGTGTTGCATCGGAACATCAGCGATAGGACTGTGATGATAGCGAATATGACGGGGGGCGAGTTACCATCCGAGCGGGCGAACTATGAGCCGAAAGAAATGCATGCTCGGTACATCAAGGAGATTCTAGGAGAGTTCGAGTGAGTTTTACTCTCGCGTGCTGGTCTGCCAGGCTGAAGTCGCTTAAAAAGGCCGGGGGAGGACGCAAGTCGGTTGGCAGAGTGTTTGATTGTGGATTTCGATGACTGCGTGCTGCAGGTTCCGGGGATGCACGAGGCAGATTTGGTTGCTCGGACGGTGAGTAGTTCTGGCACTGTGACATGTTCTTCTGGAACTAAGCCTCCAACTAGGGAACACCGAACTTTATGGCGCGCTCCGTCGCTCGCATGGAGCTACTCCCTGCAGACCGAGCGACGACCTATCCTTCGATTCCGCACCTCCCCAAAACAGGACCCTTCTTCGCCAAGTATAGAGAGCTCAACCAGCACTTCGAAGCCTTCGAAACCTTTTCTCGGCGCACGTTCAGCCAACACGTCCAGCACAAGTCAAAAACAGGAGCTCTGGTACCTGAACGGCCGTCGTTTGCGCATCTCTTAGTGCACGATGCCGAGTCTACGCTTTGGGTCATCACGTCTTGGCTCATTCACGCTCTCCCAGCCGCCCAGCTCGATCCAAAAGCGGAGAAAGAACACGTGTCATCCGAAGCGTATAGGCGTATATGCACCACAATGTACCTCGACCCGCCGGAATCACGGGACCTCACTCCGTCCGCCTTGGAGTGGCATAAGCTCCTGCATCCAGACCTACCTTCGAGTTTGGCGACGATGCTCGCTGAGATGCACCAGTACCTTCGACCCGAGTGGGGGATCTTCCCCGAGCGGAACCTACTTCCAACTCATGCGCATGAAGCACTACGACGGCTCCTATTCAAAGAGATCGTGGGGATGAAGGAGAGTGGGGACGAAGTGCAGCTCGCTGAGAAGAGATACATGCCGGTACATTCCGACGTGCAAAAGGAGATCGATGAGCGTAACGTCATGAAACGGCTATCGCGCAATCATAGCCCGTTTGATACGACATATTTCTTGGCCACAGAGGTGAAGGATAGTGAAGGTAAAGGCGCCATGGTGGAACGCGGTTTCGTGTAGAGGGTGAAGGGGCAGGGAAAGAGAAGATGGAATTGGCGTTGGGTGTATAGCTGTTTTATATACGGTTTCAATGAGTCTTCTTAGCTGCAACTGAGTGTGTTTAATAGGCCGACTTGATCGATAAGAGTTCTCATCCACAATAGGTGTTAAATTCTATACTTGTACGTACGCGGAGCATGAGACGGCTTGCACTGGGCCAACCAGGCGTGTGGGGGAGAAATCAACAGGATGAGATAACCGGCAAGATATATACTTCATGACCTAGCTATGTTATGAGCACCTCAGGCATCTAGAATGCCTTGCATACGCGTACTTATGGAAGGCTGCAGAGCATGTCGTCTCTCTATCCTCGTTGAGACTGTTTCTTTGTTTTTTCCACGTACGCGGCGGTTATCAGGGTACTAATGCGCATACAACGCACTCTCATGGTGTTCGGTCTACATCATGTAATTTATATCGCTATTAAGCACCTGCGCTTTGCTATTGCAACAGCGCTTTACTGACGACAAAACCCAAAGGTAATGGGGCGCTGTTACTGTTACGAAGCTATCGGTCTGATTGATGCTTTGGCTACGTGGGAACAACATTTTGCCCCTCGAGGCGGTGCATTGCTCGCGTACAGCCTGATATAAACAGGCCGGCGAGACAGCCTACTATTGCATCGTTGCGCGACAGTAGACAGTACTAGGTAAGCTTAAGTCGGGTCCAGCTTCCAGCGACACTTACGGCGTAATACAGACACTCACGAAATGGGGAATATCTGCCCACAATGTCAAACATTTCCGCAGGAACCGGGGCTTGGGTATTGCAGCCAATCGTGCTTAAATGACTCCAAGATTTACAAGGTCTCGACGTACCTCGATGGTATGTGGTGTTGTCGCTACCCCGTCAAGCCACCAAGTTAGATTTGATTCTCGCTTTAGTTGCGGAACAATTCAAGGCTAAATTAGATACCTACGAGCAACAACGGGACAGAAAGCCATCAGTCAAATATCCTAATGTCTCAGCGCTGCTTGCTACGACGCCTGGTAGGCCCTTCTTGTAGACTTTACTTTATACTCACTGTTTAATAGTTGTTTACAACATGGGGAACATCTGTCTGCAATGCCATCGATTGCCGCGTCAACCCGGACTCAATTTCTGTTCCGAATGCTCAATAATTCATCATCAGCGTTCAAATAATTTGATCCACCCCGCGCGCGTGAATGAAATGTTGACAGGTATCACTCCTCTCATTGGGCTCGCAGGCGCTTGACGCCTACCTAACACTGTTGATCAATCCACAGGTGGCTTGGATAGCTACAACGCGCGACCGAGTGTAAGTCGAACCACTGAACACTCCGCTACTCCAGAATATGAAGCTATGAGGCCTAGTAAGCCACGGTTGCGAAAATATTCCAATCCACGCTCATTGAACACGGCAGATGCGTATCATATGAAGAATATCTGTTTACAGTGTTATCGTTTGCCACAACAACCGGGCCTCAATTTCTGTTCCAATTCATGCTTGAAGAACGCTCCGAGGCTTTTGGAGGTTCCAAGACACCACGATATGTACGTCAACGGTACGTTGGGTTGGGCTGGCCAATAAAACATCTTGTGGTTCTCAAGTTTCGTTTGAAGTTGAGGAACAGTTTAGGACTAGCTGGGAAGATGATGATACTATTCCCACATTGGAAGCGATATATTTAGTTCAAGAAACTCGAGAGATCCGTGCTGCGTTTAAGCGCTACAGGTGAGTGTTTATCATCATGGAGCTAACTAAGAACTTATTGTTGAATATGCGCTGATTGGCCGTAGAGAAAAGATCGAGGGACCCAAACGATTCCGAGGCCGTCGAGACAAGCTGGGACAGCCGATGTTAGAGGGAAATGAAAAGCTCCTTTTTCGGGGGGTTGCTCGTGCTTGCGATGTTGGGGAGATTGGTCAAACGGAGACATGTGAACATCCTAGTTGCAATCTTTGTGACGCGTTGGACTCTGGTTTTGGACCTTACCTCCAAACGATGAAAGAGAACAGGTAAACCGTGAATTCAGTCTTATTACACATTTATGCTAGGTACTAATTTGCCGTAATTCGTAAGTACTGGCGCAAAGCTTGGCCATGGCATTTATACATGCAGGAGCTCTTCAGTGTATGATCCTCTATGCTTTATCATGGTGGAACTGAAATCTTGCTTTTTAGGGCTGCGTCATATGCTAGAAATACGGGGTTGGCCGGAAACTCCCTGGTGCGTGTCCTGACAATGTGTCGAGTTGTTGTGGGAAGACCAAGCGATACCGAAATCCCACACAACTTTATAAACCCGCCCTATGGTTATGATTCGGTGAGCTTGCAACTCATTTACTTCGTTAAATAGCTGCGTTGTATTAACCCAAACCTAGGTTTGCGGGATACCTGGCGCAAATTCAGTCTTCAAGTCTCCTGAGTTTGCTGTTTACGATGCGGATGCTATTTGTGTAGCGTATCTCATTGTTTTTTCTACTAACACTACGCGCTCAGTTGATCGGTAGAGGAGAACTAATGGCTAATGTGTAATTCAATAACAAGGCATATAAGTACAGGATTTTCGGTGCAGTTCAGAGACGAAGGAATCTCGGGGTGTCTTGACGTGAGATACATGAAACAATAAGACGGCTATTCACAAGGAAACCTCGGCGAGACTCTGAGTGGGCCTTACTAAATTTTGTCGTTCAAGGATCATCGCAGACGGCACATCTATGCATTCAAATAATTGGGTCAGCGTAGGAATTATGGTAGTTTTGAGATACTTGCTTACTGTGTTATGCAAATCAAGCGCCGTGGGTCGGATTTCTGGTTTCATGTCCCAGCAGGTCAGTAGCATGTTCCAACGTTCGTCTCCGTGTTGGGTTGATGGTAACAACTCGTCGGGTCTCCGGGGCTTTTTTCCTTGAGTCACAGAAAGTATGACACGCATATCACTTGTCGTCTCGAAGTAAGGTAATTTCCTAGTAATGACTTCCTAGGGTACGCGAATGCTCTGTTCATGCAGTCGGTGACACTTGTTTATTCAACTTACTAATATAGTCTGTGAGAAGGGGGCTCGTTTAGCTATTAGACCTTCGAGCGCTGGTAAGGACACTTACCATTCCCAGCGCATATACATCGGCCTCCATGCTTCTAACACCTGGGCTCTCCCCGTCTTCCATATGTAATTCGGGAGCCTAAATTTCCAGTCGGCTGTATTAGTGGTGTGTGCTTGTTTTCTGAAAAATCTTGTACCGTCCAGCGACAAGTTCCTGCACCATCACTGGCAGTAAACCCGATCGAGTGCTCACTCAGGACGGAATTTCCGAAATCGCTGAGCTTGACAACGCCGTTAGCGGAGACCAGAATGTTCATCTAATTGAGTTCGTTGAGCTCTGTCAATTTTGATTTAGTAGCGCATAGGACTTACGGACTTCAAATCCCCATGGACCTAGCAGAAACATATTAAGTATGCAATGGTAGTGATGAAAAAATACCTACCATTCCGATTCCATGTATATATGCTAGTCCCTCCGCGATTTGCAAGCACTTCGGAAACATAATCAGTCAAGGAAATACAAGAATAACTTGAAATATGACAAACTAGCGCCCAGCGATCAACATTATGGTCCTGGCGAATGTAATCGTGCAGCGTCCCGCCCTGCATCCACTGCGAGATCATTGCCATTTGATCTCGAAACACTGCAATTCCCATCAGCTCCAGCACGTTCTTGTGTTTTGCCTTAGACCAGTTGTAAAGCTCCCGAGCAGTACGCTAGTTTCAAATAAGCAGTGGCGTGGGTGCGTCATCACCAGGCTCTAACCTTTAACTGCTTCCTGTTTGCCTCTGTTTCAGTGTATAGCCTTAGGCATTTGATTGCTACCTGCGTATCATCGTCGAGCGCCCCTCGCCATACGTCACCAAACCGGCCACCAGCAAGTGGGGCGCCGGAGCATGTAGAAAGGTTTAAATCTGGAGTAAGGTCCAGGCATCCACGATTGACTAGAGAGTTGAAGGTAGCTTCTAATTCCTAGAGAGAATAAAATCTGTTGAGTAAACATTTTGATTCTATCACACACAGGACTACCATACTGTACTAGTTTTCACAAAACGCTTGACAAGCTGTTGGCGGTAAAGATCGGCCAGTACGCTTCTAGACGCGAGTGTGTCCTGATGTGTTCTCCCAAACGCTTTTTTGCGAGCACTCAGCAGATTGAGTTCGAGCTTTTCAACCTCTCCCCATTCACCTTCCCTTCGATAAATCTCTCCCAGCTGGCCCCAGCTTTCAATCGTTTGGAAATGGGTTTCACCAAGCACACGCTTGCGCAGAGGCAAGAGCTGAAGAAATAGTGTTTTGGCATGGTCGACTTGCTCCCGATCAAGATAATTTGTGGCTAGAGTATGCATGATAGCTAGAGTTTTGGGGTGCTCGTCGCCTTGGGCGCGCCTACAGATTGGTACTAGTTGGTGAAGCAATTCCTCAGCGTCCTCCCATCTCTTCTGAGCGCGATAAACATCCGCTAGGCAGTGTATGCTGTCGAGTGTATCATGGTGCTCATGGCCTTGCACGAGCTTGTTTAGCGGAACAAGACTGAGGAGCACTTCCTCGGCCTGCATCAGTCGCTGCTGGAGCTTGTAAAGACTAGCTAAGCGAAACATGCCACCCAATGTATTAGCATGTTCATTGCCCCATTGGTATTTGCACTCAGCTAGAATCTTGAAGAGCAGTTCCTCTGCGTCTTTCAAACGCTCCTGATACTGGTATTTCTCAGCTAGACGAAATGCATCGAGGAGTGTTTCCGGATACTCGTCGTCTTGAGCATGCTCGTATCGCACAACTAAAAGAAATAGCTCCTTAGCCTCCGGTGCTTGTCCATGGTCAATATAAATGTTGATTGTTTTGTTGGGCTCGTTGAGAACGCGCTGGCTCCCGTTTGTATCACTGTAGCGCAGTGAAGCGAGTAATACATCGGCGTCTCTTGTTCGACCCTGCAACTTGTAAGTCCAGGCCAGGTGGCAAATACTGTATTGTGTCGCATAATGTGTATCACCCAGCAGACGACGACAGGTTTTTACGAGGTCAAAAAAGATTATCTCAGCCTCTCTTAGTCGTCCCTGTGACTTATAGGTGCAGCCAAGATGAAAAATGGAGATAAGCGTGTGCATGTGTTCAGTACCTAGTATACGTCCGTGAAGTTGCACAAGTTGGAGGAGAAGCGCCTCAGCCTCTTTCAGTTGTCCAAGAAGCCTCTGAACCTGAGCTAGATGAAATATGCAGCTAAGTGTTTCTAAATGTTCGTCGCCTAGAGTGTGTTTGTATAATGGCACCAGCTGCAGAAACAACGCCTCAGCCTCCTTTAGGTGTCCTTGAGATTGATGGCTTTGGGCTGATTGAAGTTGATTGCCAAGGATTTCAAGATCTCCACCTCGAGGAAGTTCCATTAAATACTGCAGATATGATTTCATGAGGTTAGACATAATAATGGAACCCACGAGTAGAAAAACTTCGTGTAATACCTGACTTGGGCCACCGAACCGGGTTCGAAACGTTTTTTTAAGGGCGCGGAACATTGGGCAAGTTTTCTACGACAAACAGAAGGCCAAGTTCTGGACAGACGGGGAGCGCTCAAGGGCTTGTCGCGGATCTGACAAACATGAGGTACTGTCACGTGAAGCTTGCTTTCAGGCTCAGTTTTCATTGTAAACTATTTCTGTTGTATCGTATGACCTTTCCAAGTTCACAAATGTGAGAACTATCCTTGATTCTGTCTCTCCCGTAGCACACAAGTCATCTATTATCACAATAAGCAGTGCATACATGCTTAAGGACTGTAAAACATAATACCAATATAATTCAGATGATGATAAAATCTACGCTACAAGGTAGATACGGTACTCCAAGAGTTCTCAGAACCTGAGCCAGATGACTCCGCAACATGTTTCCAGATGTTTTCCGGGCAGGAAAACACCAGGAGATGTGTGACGCAAATGGCATTCTTGTTGTAGACCGCACATTCGGGAGTCTTGAAAGCGCTTCCATAACCAGGTATCCCGAAGACCTTGATTGTTTCGGAGCTGATTCAGAAGACAATCAAATAAAGAGCAGGGATCGCGATGCTTACTGAGTTATAACCCTCCGGTGGTTTGTTAAATGACTCCTCGAATTCGGTATCAAAGGGCCTTCCCGCAACAACTCGGCAGAGTGCCAAGACGTGTACTGGAGAACCTTGAGCTTCTCCGACGTTTTTGGCGT
The DNA here is from genome assembly GCA_015039395.1 of Ceratobasidium sp. AG-I. Classification (NCBI taxonomy): domain Eukaryota; kingdom Fungi; phylum Basidiomycota; class Agaricomycetes; order Cantharellales; family Ceratobasidiaceae; genus Ceratobasidium; species Ceratobasidium sp. AG-I. Next base: position 228,795 of record MU132190.1, read on the forward strand.
ATGTTGCGGCTCTGAGAGGGGGAACAATTTGCTCTTGTATACAGCTGATGGGCAGATATGCTTACTTTAAGGAGTCTAAACAGGAGTATAGAGCAGCACCAAGCTTTGCGCCAGTCCTGCCAATTGTAATAGGTTAATGCCTATGACATGAATATATAGGATCAGTCCGAGACTCACCAGCGCTTCCTCCGCTTCTCTAGGTAAGGTCCAAATCCAGATTCTAACGTCTCACAAAGTTTGCAGTCAGAATTGTCGCATGTGTCTGTTTTACCATTCTCTCCGATGTCACACGAGCGAGCGATCCCACGAAAAAGTATCTTCTCATTTCCCTCCAGCATTGGATGCCCCAGCTTGTTACGACGACCTAGGAAAGGCCGAGAGCTTTCGACTTCTGCTCTAAAAACAACTAAAGTAAGTACTGACGCCGACATCAACCAAGCATTTGACAGATATCTCCCACCGATATTTCTTGTACGCGGTACGAATTTTTCGAGCCCCTTGTACTTGATATACAGCTTCTAATGTAGGGGCATTGTATTCATCTTGCCAGTTTGCCGTGAACAAATTTTCAGCTAAAAATGTAAATTAAGTGTCACGGGGTAATGCCACCAGTCACTAGAGTGGTACCTACCATCAAGATACATGGCATGGTTTGTTGGGACGTTCAGAAGCCTGGGAGCCGTTTTCAGACATTGCTCGGAACAGAAGTTGAGTTCAGGTTGCTGCGGGGATGCATTGCATTGTAGGCAGATATTGTTGCTATTCATGCGCTCTCCTGCGCCAGATCGTCCAACGCTCATCGCTGTATTCTCTGCGTTGCGAGGATCTGCCATATAATGAGCTTTGCTTGGAGTCTAGAGTTCGCATTGGCTTACCAGGTCTCCTAGCGCTGGGCGCGGGGACGCTAGGGCGGGATGTTGACGGACCCGTATCACGTTGGCCACTAAACTTGTTTGAGTCGCTACGATGGCTGGGGGCGACTTGAAATTGGGTTTAAACACCGAGAATATATAAGCAGGCTGAGAACGTCGAACGTACCATCGGGGTGCACAGGGGGTCCTATTGGACCCGACCAAGGCTCGTTGGTTTGATTTGAACAGATTTCAGAGCAGAAAGCAAGCCCGGGTTGTCGTGGAAAGCGGTGGCATGTCAGACACATGTTCACCGTGGTATCGATAACTGACCAACGCAGTGAGAATCACTTGAAGTCAAGAAATAATTATGACTCACCAGGACTCCTAGCATAACTATCTGGGAGGTAGGAGTATCCATCTGCCTGGTTTAAATTATTGTGTCGTGGAGGGGAAAGCAAGTTGGAGCTGGGGTTGCCCATGTAAGATTGATCTATTATCCAACGTTCACTAGTGTCTATGAATCTCCTGAAACCGATTTGACTCACCAGGCCTTCCGCCGGGCATTTGTGCGCCAGGGTGCCCAACTATCAAGTTTGTACCACGTTGATTACTTGAGCTGCTCGTCGTGTCCCCAGACCCGGTACCTGCCAGCATAGTTTAAGCGCCACAAGCTCAATTATTTGGCAACGATTTTTGGGGACTCACTGGGATATGGGGAGGGGTGTTTCAGCGCCGTCGCATGTGTGGCAGCCTTGTTTAGGCAAAATTCAGAACAGAAATCGAGTCCGAGTTGTCGCGGGAAACGATTGCACTGTAAACACATATGAAGATCTATACCTCGTCAACGTCACGTAACACAGGTAGATCAGCTCCACTTACTAGGATTCATAACAACTGACACTGGGGCACTTGGATATGTGGCCATGGGGTTTGCGCCGGGGTGCCCGTTGAAGTACTGTAAATTTCCACCCGCAACTTCGGGACCAGTTTCAGCACTATAAAATTATCAATGACACGACAGGGATTCGGCGCACCATCCGAGGGCGTAGGGGTATACTTTGGGTCCTTAATGGAATTGCTCAAGCAAAACTCGGAGCAGAAGTTGAGGCCAGGCTGTCGTGGAAAGCGATGGCATTGTAAACACAGATTCTTCGCATCATCATAGTCTGCACATAGTGAGCGTCTCTCCAGACCTAGAGGAAACCTCGACTCACCGCGTTTCTGGCCACACGACAGTTTATTCCCCATGATGTATCTAACTGCTGTATACTGTGAGCGCCACTTGAAAACAGGAGGTGTTTTGAGCTTACCAGGTCGCTTGGTGGCGGGTTAGTCGTCTAGTTTGTGTCGCTCGCTGAAGAATTGACCAAGCAAGAGAGTTAGTGAGGCAAGGATATGGTACGGAAGAGGGAACGCCTCCAGCACCGGTCAAACCCATAGGAACCTCATTGCAGTGCTCGAATACCAGCACGTGTATCAGTGCGTGGGCGGCAAGGGCGCTTTTCGGCTGCGAGTTGCGGCTCTATCCGCGGGCTATGTCCGACATGTGGCAAACGCACTGACGCACAAAAAAGGCGAAATTAATGGACCAGATGGGTATATTTGAGATTGCAATCGGGACCACTGGCGACAGATACAGGAATAACACTCTACGTGACGTCTGTCGGCGCCATAGCTCAGCCCTGTCGTGATTCGGAGATCTAGTGAATCGTGGCTAATCGTCACCGCCATTCGCACGGTGGTCTGGCATTACTACGTCGCTCGGTTTGTCTTTGTCGATGCATACTCCAACGAATGTAGGGAACCTAACAGGTCGAATGTCAGTTTTTCAAGCCTGAAGATAGACAAACGATTAGAACGAACCTTGGAACGCCGTCCCGTGTCAATTCTTGGAAGCGGTACGTCACAATCGACCCAACCTTGGGTGGGTCGCGACGTTGTTTGTCGCTCAGCCCAGAGCCAGCGCTGAATTTCTGAGTGGGGGCGGGATAAACACAGTGAATTAAAGCCCGCAACGAAAACTGCTCACCTTGCCCGATTCCATCTCGCATTTAAGAGCACCAACTACGCCTTTGTGTTTGCCCTTTCCGGGTTCGTAACCTACAACCTTTGCCTCGCCGTCGTAAAAAGTCTACCGAATTCAATCAGATTGTTTCATACGCGGAATCAAGCAAGAGAACTCACCTTGACTTTTAGTAGCGAGGACGAACGCTTCCCTTCGTATTCACTTCCAGGCTGGCGCAGCATCACCCCTTCACCCCCATCCCGCTCTACGTCTTTTAGTGTCGCAAGTAGATGGTCCCGTGACTTGCACATTGTATGCTCGACGACTTCCATTTGCGGAATCTTCGATAAATGTTGCTTGAGGTAGGCCACGCGTTCTTCGAAAGCTTCGGATTTGCGCGAAGGAATATCGAAGATCTGATGAAATGTTAGGATAGTCAACGTTTGACTAGACGAGTAATGTGCATACTTGGAAGGTGATGTTCTTCCAGTGGGGTGAGTTGACGGTTTTGACAATGGAGACGGTATCCTGGAACTTGCCGCGCCCGCCAAAAAGCTACATGGATGGGCGTTGATAAGAGCAACACCAGGCATATAAATTGCTTACCTCTCCATCCAAGGTTACGTCTTTCGGGAGTCCTATTAAACTGTATGAGCAACAAAAGAGAGGAATGAGAGATAAAACTTGCGGTCAAGGAACTCTTGAGGTGGAGTAAACGGATTCCCCAGGCGACTCCACATCTTTTTGCCATCGTAATACACCCTATAGGCAGCGTTAGAACGTCCGCGGACATGGAAATTCGAGCATACGAACCGCACTCCGTCTAGTTTTTCGCTCATCCACCACCCAGTAGGGTCCGCCCCAGTTGCCAAATCCCACTTTACCGCAAGCAAGAGCTCAGGTACGACCTTTGCACTACTGTTCCCGCTTCCGCTACTATCCCCACTATCCTTCTTTGCGCGCTTGGAGGCCCGAGTACCCCCGGAAGATGAGGGATCGGCGCCGTGTGGGTTTTTGAGTTTAATCCGAGCAGCTTCGTAGTCATCGCCCAGAAGCTCCTTGATATGTTTGCAGGAGCGCGCGTTGGTAGGCGCGCCGCCCTGGTTGCGCCACGCTGGGCAGGTACAGTAGTAATGGTCCCACGTCCGCTTGATCTTGTACTTGGAAGAGCTAGAAATAACAATTCAGGCTACGAATCATAGGGCGGAAGAGGATTCGCGAACGTACCTAGTTAAGCTCTTGACTTCACGCTCCTCTCCATCACGCATGTAGGTCTTCGGTTTCACCCCACTAATTTCGGCAAGCTCGTCACCGGCGACAACAGGAGTGTCGCTCTGGGCGGGTTTCTCGTCCTTGACGGCTTTGACCGTATCCGGGGTTGGCTTCTCATCCTCCTCTTCCTCTGCGAGTTCATCCTCATCAGGAGCCTTGCGCTTCCTAGCACGAGTAACCCTCGAGTCCGGTTTCGAGCTACTTGCTGGTTTAGCCTTGGACTTTGAGGTTCCTGGAGCAGTGCTGGATGGTTTGCTGGCTGGCTTGGACGCCTTGTCGATGGTGGTGCGCGCGATCTCGTACGCCTCCCCGAGGAGCTCCTTGAGGTGCTTGCAAGTTCTCACTTCAACTTTAACCCGACTCTATAGTGCTAGTTTAATATCCGCGCGTGGAGCTATCTCAACGCTAAACCCACCTGGTTTCTCCATGCAGGACCTAGGTGTCGAAATATGCCAGAACAAGAATAGTCAAGTGGCGTATTCACGGAAGTACGTAGGCACCTACACGAGCAGTAGTAATGGTCCATAGTTCTCTTTGCCGTGTATTTCGAAGACCTAAGCGCGCGTTTCAGTCAATGTTGATACTTTCATAAGAAAACTTACCCTGTTTTTGAGGACACCTCCACAGACTCGTTATCCTTGAGAAGGCGCTTGGGCTTTTCGCCACTAGGCAATTTCGCTAGGGGGTCTGGCATCTAAGAGGCTGTTGTGGCGAGATGTAGGGATGCGTGATTTCAACATGGTTGTCACCCGGGCAATCTGGCCGTCGCAGGTTCACGGGCGCTTAGAACCGTTGGCTGCTTATGTCATGATTGTTCATGTCATTGGTGCTTGACTCTTACTCTCACCAACCATCGTTGTGCTCTCACACTTGTATCAGGCAAGGATCATCTTGAACTATTTCTTTGCAGCTTATGCCTCATAACGGACAAAACCGTACACTTATAGTTTCACACGGCACCCAACACGCCAGCGTTGATCTGACAGAGAACGTGATAAATCAAAACCCACTTGACACACGAATCTCAGAGTTTAGAGGAGAAGATGTTGCAGACCTACAAGCGGCCTGCGCACAGCGGAGTTTCCACGCACCACACGACGAGAAACCACCTATTGCCAGGACTCAAGCGAACATGTCTGACCACCTCTGTCCGATTGCACAATTACCAGCCGAAATACTTATGCTTATCTTTTCGGTCTTTATCGATTCGAACATACGCCAGCACAAAGCGCAGCCATACGAACCCTATATAAACCACGCCAACATTATCTCAGGTGTCTGCACTCACTGGCGTTCTATTGCTCTCGGTACTAGGCCACTCTGGTCGTACATCGACTTCCGGAGGGTGCGCGACCTGGAGCATACTACTGTTTTGCTCGATCGTTCTCGGGGTGTTCCACTTGATGCTATTATAGCATCCTTTACTAGGGATTCGGAGTGGTCGCCTTCATCAGTGGTTCATCGGCTTCGCTGCTTGAAGTCTATCCACTATTACTGCTCGTATGTGAAACTTGCAGAGCAATGGCTTTTGGAATGGTGCAAAAACGGCACCCCTACTATCTTAACAACTCTCATACTAAGCCCTTGGGCGGAAGGAGGGTTAGTATTCCCTTCGGACTCAAAGGAGCCACCACGAGAACGTCTAGATGAGCTTTTATCCTCCGTCAAGACGGTCTTTCTGCGTAATGTGGGTGTTGATTGGGGTCGTGTTATGTTTCGAAATCTCGCCACCTTAAAACTTATATCAATGAGCCGTCTACCAATAGAACCGATTGTGAACATTCTCTTGGCTAGCCCTGCGCTCGAGTGCCTTCACCTACGCAATCTCGGCATCGATTGGGGGTCCACAACGACACTTCAATCAATCCCGCTCCCTTGGATTCACACACTCGAACTCTCGCGCATGAGGACCGAGGCTATGTGCTTGTTTTCTGCCGCGCTTGTACCGGGCAGCCGGGACCTCACACTCAAAATGATTCCACCCGAAGAAGACCCTGAGAATCCAATGCCAGAGTTCAAGGAATCACTTCTTATGTTGTTTAACCGCTCGAACATCAAAGCGTTCTACCTCGATGGGACCACAATTTTGAAGTGGATCATCACGGCTACACCCAACCTCGAAATTCTTGTTCTAAACGATGTAGAAATCGACAGTAACATATGCAATGCAATTGCTCCTCCGCTCGACGATAGCATTGAACCACTTTTGGGATTCGGGAGCACACCTTGGCCCAAGCTGCACACCTTCCACGCAGCTTCGTGTTCCTTCACAGATATAGCTGGTTTCAAACGGGTTCTTTCCACCTGCCCGATCCGTGAACTCAAAATTGACATAAACAGGGCTTCTACGGAAGAGGTACACGAAGGCTGTGAAACATGGGCTGGTCTCGGAGTAAACTTCAGCACCGAATGTCAGGATTGGACGTTTGAGTCTGTCACCACCGTATCGACTGATCTGTGATGCTAGGCTGTATCTACCAAACGAAGTGGAATATGAAAGAATTGCGTTTACGTTGGCTGTTGGTATCCCACTCGCTGAATTAACAGAACCAACGCAGCCGCCTTCCTCATATCTAGTTTAGTTGATCTACATAGTACATATGTGAATTCAAACAAGTGCAAGTCTGGCAGTTTTCTTAAGTCGTGCCCAAGATCTAATCACATCACACCCCTTTTCACAATGTATATGCCAGTTCAAGACCCGCTTTGTCGTTGGAGAGTTATATTTATTTAGCTTGTGGGCGCCGCCTATTTCTCACTTGATGCGTACTCGAACCCTAAGGCGCCTCCTATAAGACACCCTGCTCACCACTCAGGGAAACACACGGGCCAACTTGCGTATTTTACATACGATACATACCAAACAGACACACCATATAGACTCAATTCCTCCGCCGAAAAAAGTAAGTAGTCCCTGGTGTTGCGTTCCGCACTGAATGCTAGGGCTGGGCGATTGAATATGAAATCTTCCGCACCCATATAATACCTGTTTGCCTCCCTTTCTCTAGCACGGTTAAAAACGAGAAGCAACGCGTTCTCTGTATTTGCTTTATTACGCTTGCCTTGCCTATGGGCGAGCGTCAGCTCTTGTTAGCCTGGATCTCAGATGTCGGCACTTTTCGATGGTGCAGTATTGTACTAAGCTCAATAGCTAATGTCTCCTCGCGCGTCAAGTTTCCTATTTCGCTTAGTGGCTAACCTAAATCTAATTAATCTGGCATTGATAGAGTCGCGTACTTTGAGTGTATGCGACAGGCCTAGACCAAATTGTCATCGATCAAAGGAAGCTCAGGGTCCTGTCGTGGCACAGTCATGGGACTTTAAAACGCGAAGTCTCTTGGCTGTTTTTCTTCCGTTACCACGACTCGCGCAACTTGGACTGGAAATACATTCATTTTACCACATACTTTCCCCAATACGCCATCTCGAACAACGCTCGCTTCATTGGCTATTCTCGCGGCTTCCGCCAGCGCAGAACGTAACTGTACCGGATCGCATTCCTCGTCCCGAATGCACAAACGCGCACCCAACACTACGAACAGTAAGAACTATCCTTCTCATCTTTTCATATAGGAGCTTGTTAACGTCTTTCGATTATGAAGAGGCCGTTATCCAGATGTTTGGCTGGTCCTGGAACAGTATCGCCGCCGAATGTCAGTCGTTCCTTGGTCCTGCTGGAGTTGGGTTTGTGCAAGTAAACCCACCGCAAGAGCACCTGTCTGGGGACCAGTGGTGGGTTGACTACCAAGCCGTCAGCTATCAACTTCAGTCGAAACGAGGTTCTCGTGCCGAGTTTGCTGCAATGGTTGGCCAATGCAAGAACGCTGGTGTCAGCGTCATCGTAGGTAAGATACTTCCCTTCCTTACAGCTTGGGCTAGCAACATAGGCTGACTCTTTCTAGATACGATTTGGAACCACATGGCGGGCGTAGATTCAGGCATGTCTAAATTTATACACCAAGGGGTTCATCAGACTAATTGAAATTCCCCTCGCGCTTTGGAAGGCTCTGGAACCGCCGGAACGCGTGAGTAGCTGCTCACCCTGGGCCATTGATTCTCTTACCGAAGCCCTTTTTAGAATTCACTCACTACAACTACCCTAACCTGTACAGTTACAACGTACGTATTTTCTCTATTCACCTTTCCCTTCCGCTGACCGGTTTTCCCAATATAGGATTTCCATCACTGTGGTATGCTCTCTCTCCTTTGTCGCTAAAACGCTGCGGTTAATAATGATACCCCGAAGGCCTGACGAACAATGATGACATACGTGAGTTGATCCGTTCTCAATAGATATTTGAAATTTATGAATCCTTGCAGAGAACTGGGGCGACCGCAATCAGTTCCAGAACTGCGAGCTCTCCAACCTTGCTGAGTATGTATGTTCCCAATCGCAAAGACTTATTCTAACCCAAGTATAGCTTGAACACCGGGTCAGACTCTGTTCGGAATAAGCTCGCCGCCTTCACCAACGACATGCTGTCCTTAGGCGTTGATGGCCTGCGCTTGGATGCTGCGAAGCGTACGTCGCGATTATTATGTTACATTCGTGCGTTAATCTGAACTTTCTTCGTAGACATGGCCTCTGGTGATATCCGTGCCATCATGTCAAAGCTCTCCCGCCGCCCCGCTTATATCACTCAGGAAATCGTTGACACCGACGGCTCCATCGGAGGGGAGTACACCGACATCGGCGATGTCCAAGAGTGGGTTGCAATGTCTTCATGCATGACGTTTTCTTATTGTGTCCGTGACGGTATCAATAGGTTCCGGTACCCAGAAGCTCTCAAGAAGGCTTTCAACGGTGATGGCATTGCAGGGTTGAAGGGCATTGAAAGCCGAGGTCAGTCTAGTCGAAGTATGGTTGTGCTAAGTCGCTTACACCCTTGGATTAGGCTGGCTCCAGTCCGGTTCGGCAAACGTCTTTGTTGTAAGTAAGCTTCCATTGATCCGTAGTACCTATTAACCTGGTTGTATAGGTAAACCACGATCAAGAACGAGTAAGTTCTTTCTCCCGGGCTTCTCTGGCCAAGACTGAATGTTCTCCAGGGTGGAAATGCTTTAACGTGGAGGGATGACAAGAAATACACTCTTGCGCACGTTTTCATGCTGTGAGTTTTATTTTGATAAATTATGATAGTACAATATGTCTGACTTTGTTCGGCATCAGATCCTACCCGTACGGTACACCCACCATCCTTTCCAGCTTTTATTTCGACACAAACAACAACGGCGCCGGTGCTCCGAACGGCGGTACGTACAATTCCTGACCATCATCTTACAAATTGTTGACGGGACTTCCCTCCAGCTTACGGAACTTGCAACGGCGCTAGTGGTGCCAATGGCTGGTGCGCCTTAAGATTACCACGAAACTTATAAAAACTTATTCTTGATTTATGCAGGATCTGCCAGCACCGCTGGACTGCTGTTGCGGGAATGGTCAAGTTCTACAACAAAGTCGGCTCGGGAGCATTGAACAACTGGGTTCAAGGATCCAAACAGCAAATCGCGTTCGGCCGCGGAACCGCTGGTTTCGTTGCTATCAACAACGAGGACGGGCCCTGGACTAAGACCTTCAAGAGTTCCCTTCCGAATGCTACGTACTGCAATGTTATTACTGGGAAGAAGAGCGGAACCGCCTGCACGAGCGACAAGTGAGTTCCAAAGCATTTAATGCTGCCGAAAGGCAATCGCTCAAGTCTATCTATTCCTTTAGGGTTACCATCAGCGGTGGATCTTTCACTGTCACTGTGCCAGGACGCAGTGCGGTCGCCTACCACATTGGCGCAAAGTACTAGCCTGCCCATTCCTACTCGCTCCTCTTTGGACTTATCGGACGGTAGTCATGGATCAGTTTTACTATCATTAGTCTTAGCTTAAATATCTTACTGTCATTAATACATGCATATACGCAACGTCTTTCGGTGTTCCCAGCATAAGGTCAAGACCTTTGCGTCCACACTCTCTTCTAATATCGCTAGGGCTCAGGCATCCTTTTGCAGGCGCACATAGGATCTTCAACCTTGGGGTTTAGATTGTTTCAACTACTACAACATTCCGAGGAGACGGGGGCCCTTGGAGACGTTCCAACCATTTACGCAATGCTAACATTCAGCGGCATACTCGGGGAGCTCATTTGCGACCCAGCTCCAGCTTCATACGGAGTCATTGCCATACCAAGGCGCCACTCCACGGGCACATTGGCGGGCGCAAACTTGAAATTTTTGACGAGCATCAAAAGTACTACCTCTATTTCAGTCCAAATCAGTACGTGTAACTATGTTAAATAAACTCTATTATTTACTCAGCTCTAGGACGGAGAACTTGAACCCGCTATTTAACAATACGTAGCCTTAGCCAGAGTAGCCTCAACGCAGAACTATACACTCACATGCACGCTCGCGGCCCGGCGGAGAACGTCATCCTGAGCAGATATCAGCTTTAAAGGCAAAGAGTGAGTTAGAGAGTCGACGTATAACCCACATTGATGAGTACACTCCTGAGGTTTTTGCCTCGGATACAGAGCTCAGCCTGTCTTCGAGCCATCGGTTGGGCTTGAACTCATCTGCATCTTGACCCCATGTCTCCCTATCATCACTGTCAGAATCTTGGGTAGCTCGATTGACTTCGTGTAGGGACTCACTTGCATCGGTTTGCCTCTCGTAATGCAATGTGTATTGCTGTTCCTTTCTTGACGTTGACCTCGTGTAACTCCCTACCATCCTTTCCTTTTACAGGGTATCGCAGCGGAACAACCCAGTCTTTCATAGCTTTGCGTTCTATTGCTGTCCCTGGCGGGTAAAGCCGCAATACTTCACGGCATATTGCATCCAGGTAGGCGAGCGAATGGAGCTCATTGTAATCAACATTAGCAGGTGCTTCCTGTAATTCAGCCCGTAAACGGTCTTGCACGTCTAAGTTCATAGAAAGCAGATGCAAGACTCGAGCGAGTGCACCGCTAAACAGTTTTCAGATAACGAAAATATAGAGGCAAACTGACAGCATACCTAGTAGTTTCGTGACCAGCGAATATCAACGAACTATAGAGATTCAGTATCTTTCTTACTAATAACATAGAACAGAGGACAAACTGACTTCATTTGTCCCAGCAGTTCCTCCTCGGGCAGTCGTTCATTCTCTGCAGCCTCCATGTTTGCCTTCACTGGATTAATTATACTAGTCAGTGGCATATAAACATGGGTGGAATCGAGGAATGTTATACGTACATAGGATAGACATTATGTCGTGTGATTGATCTTCAGTAGCAGTTTCGTGTAAGATACTTTTCTTCTTGGCTAAAATTACCTCAGCCTAGGCCAACTTAATACTTGAGCTTCATTCCTCAATCAGCTGGGATCAAACACCTTACCTGCTTGTCTTGAATTTCAATAATCTCCTTTAGCCGCTGGATTCCTGCATTTGGAACCCATTGGGCTATTGTCTGGCGCAAGCTCTTGGGAATTAAGTTATATCCCAGAGACAGCACTGGCTGATACGGCAGAAGTCCAAATACTGCCGGACTGGGTCCCATCTCATATCAGCACGCACTCTAATAGCTGTTTTGTGCCCTTAATTGCTCACAGGTATCCCTTTATTGCGCGATTATACGCCGAATCTACGCCTTGAAAAATGCCAAAGGTATGTCCGAGGCCTACGCATGTCGGACGTAAGTAAGTATAATGGCAAGTAGGTGTCTCACAGACTTACCCGCTTGACCTATTAGTTCAAGGGCGGTAGCGCTGCACCATTTGAGCATATCCAGGTCCTTAGATCCGTATCCTTTAAGCTCATTCATCAACGCTTCTTTGAGCTAAGCCGGAGAGATGCGTATTTGTTTTGGTGCATCCACATATAGAGACAAAACTCACATCTTGTGAAATCAACTCGAATCTGGTGGTCTATAAATTGGACGCTGGTTATTCCGGATTTTTAGAGGGGGGAGAGCATGCACACCACTTTATGCAGGATGATGCGTCAGTTAAACAAATAGTAACATGAATTGGTACCACATACGAGCTTTCATGTGTTTTGTTGTAAACACAGGATTTAACATCTGGGGAGGTGTGAAGTCACTGAGCTGTGTCTCGAATATCCCAGAAAAGCTTTACCTTTCTCTGAACCTTGTGCGCGTTGCCTGTATGGGTACAGCATTCGGCGTAGTATCGTGCGGATATATATTCACTCTTACCTGAGCTACCAAGTATACCAGGTCCGAAGCTTATGTTCATGAGGCTATGGTGCCTGTTAGCTTGATCAAATCACAGTTTAGTCCTACAGGCTTACTCAAAGAGATATTGGTGGTGGCGAAACGCGTTCTCGTTCTCCTTGACTAGAATCTCATGTAATGCCCGGGGGTCTGAAATGTACAACCGATCGCTCTGATGGATGTGTGTTAAACATAAACTCAACATATATCCCTCATGAAATTCTAGACTTACTCCGAATGGACCTTTGATTTTACTCAATGACCCGTATGCATCCTGTAGGTTGTCGTGAAACGGAATTCCGTCCGGTGAGTAGATACGTTTCAAGTGCCCTGTAGAAAGAATTAGGTAGACGAGATATTATTTTTCAGTCTCTAGTAAAGTCTTTTGTAGGACTACGAACCATATATAAAACTTGGGCTAGGTGGGCCATCAACGTTTGCGTAGCTCGATGGGACGACCATCTGTTTGAAAGCATAGCTCAAAGCAACTGCGCATACAGCTACAAACAAAAAGTCAGCGGGCTTTGTTTGAGCATATTGCACAGCTGAGTTGCGCAATGAAATTAAGTCGTCCAGGTTGAAACACGGCATGGAGAAAACAAGGATTGGTGGTGTAATATTGTCATAGGCTTTGTCCTCCGTTTTATACCCCCTTGTCTCATCGTAGAACCTTGATGGGGCTTATCTCTTCTGGTTCCACAAGTGTGATAACTGAAGTTCCCTACTGTGATAAGACAGGTGCAGCGTAGTGATTCTTTATCCGCCGCAGTTCGCGAAGTATTACACTGCGATACTGAAGCTAACCTTAACCTTCGTGATTTGGCCAACCCGAATGAACAAAGCCACTACAACAATATACAGTATGTGTCACCACTCCAGAGCACTTGGGTCTAATGCGTCCGTTGATAAATTTGATTTTGCCTTCGTGAACATAAGTTGGATATCGCTTCACGACATGATAAATCCCATATAAGCTCACTTTGGCTTACAGGATTGCCAACGAGTCATTCTGACATCAATCGCCCCAAAGCTCACACAAACATAAGTAATTTTATGAAAGACGTGAGTCTCGCGGCACGCCCTCTCTTGTTACTAAAAATTTGAGCGTCATCGCCGCTGAGTCATCCACCACGGAGCTTCCCATGGTGGGGGCGGAAGAGCTGAAGAACATCTTGAAGTTCTTGGGAACTAGCCTGGATTTCCATACCGGATCAGCTATCGAATGTAGTATACCATAGAATATGGATTGACTAAGATTGGATTGATATCCGTAGAACATGCGTTCGTTCGTTATACACGTTCAAACATTCAACTGCTTAACTCTGTCTGAAATGGCATGTGTTCTGACGTCAACCCAATCTTATACACCATGCTCACAATGGAGTAAACTTTCGAACCGAGAACTAAAGCGGTATGAGCTCGGAAGCGCGAGACGCGATACAGAACTTAGAATTGAAAGGTGGTAAATCACTTTGAAATAGCATAGCAAGGTTAGCTCGGGATCACCAGAACCAAATCTTTCGGCGGAAAGCTGACACAGTCGTAGCTGTTTCAGTGCTAGAGGCCTGTGTGGTTTAACAATTAGAGAAAGGTAGGTAACCCTACGCAATCAAAAAAACGTACCGAGGTGTCTGAAATAGTCGTCGTAGCGGTGGCTGTAGTAGTGAAGTCCGTTAGCGTTGCCGTGGCGGTGGAGATATCGGTGACTGTAAGTGTATCAGTGGCGAGTGTATCGGTGGCGAGTGTATCGGTGGCGAGTGTATCGGTAGCGAAAATATCGGTAGTGAGAGTATCAGTGGTGAGGGTGTCGGTGGTGAGAGTGTCAGTAGCCAGAGTGTCGGTGGTAAGTGTGTCCGTAGTAAGGGAATCAGTAGCTAGAGTGTCGGTGGTGAGGGTATCGGTGGTGGGTATTTCAGTAGTTATCGTATCGGTCACAGTGCTTGAGGTGGCGATGTCGGTGGTAAGAGTCTCAGTTGCCGTGTCGGTAATGGTAAGTGCGTCAGTGGTAGATGTCTAAATCCATAGTAAAAAATGTGAGCTCTGGAATAAAAGTAACTATAAAATTTCTACTTACCGGCTCTAGCGATGTTAAAGTAGGTGAGCAGTCAGCAGTGATTGTCTCGTATACGGTCGTGGTCGTGGTCTTAGTTGTTGTGACAGTCTTGGTCTGCCCAGTGGAACTGCTCTATCGCCAGGAGGTATGAGCGTAAGCGAGCTGGCATAGGTAAAATAAAACACATACCTTAGGCACAAGTAAGGTCAAAGTCTTAGTTACTAGCATGTACTCGTCGCTATCACGTGGAACCTAGAGAGCAAATAAGCCATGTACCATAAACTCACAGAAATAGCAAAATACTCACCAGTGGTCCTGCGGCAGCAAAGCAAATGCATAGTGCCAGTGCAGCCGAAACAGACTTAATCATTTTTACCATGGCTCAAAAGATCGGAGCACGCAAGTGGGGTGAATGTCCGGGGTGCCACAACACACAAAGTTAACCACCACCCGCCTTTAAGCCATAGCAAGCTAGTCGGAATGTCGTGTTCCATGGTTCGGATTATTTCAGGAACATTGCGCTCCTCTTCCCTTGAGATCAACGTCAGGTTCTTCCTCTTGCGCAGTCGTCTGCTGCGGTCAGTGGGAAATAGTCCGGGGTCGTGTCAGCTCACAAAACATTGCCGTCTTGAACAGATTTCTTTACACCTGTTACAACGGTGTGCATCGTTGGGGAGAGGGTAAACACATTATTACCGCGTATGCTTAGATCCAATTATTTTCTAAGAGAAGCCTAAATATTGAGCGACTGAACCTCGTGAGATGTTATTACTCAGCAGCGCCGCCAAAAATAGCAAATTGTTCGGGCATTTACCTAGCTGGAATATGTGTCATTTCCTTAGGTTCTTCCCCCGGCGTGTAACATCGCCGCAACACAGGTTTAATTAAGCGCATATACCCACGGTTCTTGGGACAGTGGCCCTAGATAGCGAGGGGACGCACATCTATGGAAAGCGGAATAATATATGACGAAAGCAACGGGCCGAGACCCAGAGCGGAAGCTCCAACTGCCTAACGAATATAACTAGTATATTAATAGGTGACTGACTCTTCAGAAAGCATGTGGAGACTTCTGGCTAAGAAAATGAAAAGAAACAAAGTGGGAAAGAACCAACATCATTCCCCGCCAAGTTTATCACCACTGTTTGCTATAGCAACTTGAAGTAAAAGAAAAATCTGATAGATTTGGTACGAAGCTGGTTTGAATAGGCTAAATATATCGACCCAACAACCCAGTCGAATCAGTCCACTTTGTTCAGGAATTCAGCAGTGAATATCGCCATGACCTCAATCGCAGAACGCAAATCCTCCAAGCTAAGGGATTCGTCCTTGTTCTATAATACAAAGACGTTGAGCATCAAGGGGAACCGGATTTAGCGGAAATAACCACGCACATGCACGTTTCGGATGTTTCCCGGTCCGTAAACTATGCATGCTTCGATACCGGCGTTGCGCACCACGAACCTCTGCATACCGCGGCCCGGAAATATCAAATGAGAAAGTCTCAAAGGAACAGAGTTGAAATAAATTCCTGCTGACCTGATCGTCGCTTCCAGGACTACACACGACTCCAGGCTCAACATTCAAAACACTCTTAACCGCTTGTTTGGCTTTTCCGATTAGCTCTTGGGCAACTGGGTCGGACGAATCTCCGACCCAGACAGGCTCAGTTGAATAGAGTTCAGTATACTCGGGCCTTGAATGAGCATGAGAGCGCTCAAAATACAACTTCAGAAGATCAAGAAGGCGAACTCACTGGAAGTCCTCTCCAATCTCTTTCCTTACTGTATCCAGGATCGTATGAATCTCGGCCCGCGCCTTCTCAAGCGTCTCTCCGGGAACGAGGCGGCGATCGAATTCGAGTGCAGCATTGGCTGGGACGGTGTTAGTGTTTGTTCCAGATTGGAGCACCTTCAGAGTATGCAACCTAAGCTCGCCTTCGTATTAAAAATGAATGCATACCGTGAAGGTGAGAGACGCAGCCTGAGCTTCGGGTGGTACGACGCTATGGTCGTGAATTGGTCAGTCAACAAGGGTTGAGGAGGGATTTGGCAACGCACTTGACGTCGGTTAGGGCCTTGAGCCGAGGACTTAAAGTCCTATGAGCTTCAGCTACGACTCTGCAAGACGTTGAGGTTATCATAAATAAGCTAATAGATATGTAGACACGTACAAGCTTGCATGGAGTAGCGCGTTCACCCCTCGCTGAGGCGTGCTACCATGGCTCGCGAGTCCCTTGAAGGTAATACGACCCCAGATCGTGCCCCGGTGTCCAAGGCAAACATTTGTAGTCTTTATGGGACAACAATGCGTTTTGTTAGGTTCTGACCCTGTGGAAATGTGGGGTACGTACGTTCAACGGTTCGGTTATGATCACTGCGTCTTGTTTGCCACGAGCTATATAGCCTTGTTCTACGAGATAACCCATCCTAGGAACCAGTTCATGTCAGCATACGAGTACTAAAATCGGATCACCCATACATACCCCGCGTTCCGAATCCCGGTTGTCTCCTCATCGACTCTAGGGCTGAAGTTAGTCCTTAGATAATAGGAAACATGATTTATCAACTTACACGCCACTTTGTTCGACAGTACCATGGAGCGTTATTCCTGCCTTTCGCAAAACCTCAATGGCAAAAATCTAGTTTTATTCGGTCAAACAAGTACCATTAGATTGCGGTGTAAGAAGATAGTTCTTACTTGTGCTGCGATACCGCCCTTCATATCACTGACCCCTCGCCCATAAATGATGCCATCCGACACCTATGGGCGGTTGCTCGTTTATTTACCTCAGGAATCGCAGTACGGGCCACGAGACTGACCTTGAGGTCGAATGGAGGGAATGTCCAACTCTCGCCATCGCCAACTGGAACAACATCCTTGGATAAAAGTGAGCGGGCCTATTACCACCACGGAAATACTGAAACCCACCACATGTCCATTGAAGTGAATTACTCTCCCGTTATCGGTTACACCAGGTTCGGGCTTCAACCTTGCAAAGACGTTGACACGAGGCAAGTCAGAGAAAGGCACAAGTTCAGCGTGAAGCTCAGGTGGAACAGCAACTTGTTCAACCAAGTATCCTTTTGAAGAGAGAAATTTATCCAACACAGATGCAACCTCAGGATAGTTCAAGCCAGGAGGATTGCTAGTATCGACGTCGACCAAGTCCTTGAGCAATTGTATCGCGTCAGGGAGAAGTTGTTCAGCAGCAGCTTTGATTGCAGCACGGTCAGCGGCCGACAGTACTTGAGGGTGAGGACCCATAGCGTTCGATACAGACACAAGCACACTGGCGCCCGTCAACAACAGCTCTTATCAGTGGAACGTCCATCGTTGATGTCGGCAAAACGCATATTCGAAATCAGAGTTGGACTTTATCGGCATTCAGCTTACTAATTAAAGATAGCAACTAATTTAAACGTGATAACAGCCTAAGAGTGATGGAAAACCTAAGAGCGATAAAACCTAAGTGCACCAGGCCGCGACAAGCACATGAAAAACAGAAGAGAAAGACATCCTAAATTGGGCATATAGATCATAGAAGTACAAAGGGGGCATAGGGGGTCGTCGCAGTGAACCGAACGTGAAGGTGAAGTAAGACAAAAGTAAGCGACGAATCCCCCGCCCAGATATGCACAACTGTACGTGGAAATAAAAACATCGTAGTCATGACTTCATCAGATGCACTCCAGCGGTTACACGCGAAGAGAGAGGTGCGACGTGGACGCCATTGAACGACCCTTGGGACGCGGGCGATTGATGCGCAGGGTTTGGTTGCTGAAACGGCTAGTTAGTTTTTGTGACGGCCCGAAAAGAGATGGTACATACTTGGTCAACATTCCATGGCCTTCGTTCTCTTTTGCAGGAGTAGGAGCGCCTGCTCGAGTCGTCTTTCCGGTCGCCGTCGCAGGTGTGGGTGGTGCGTTGCTAGTGTCCTTCTTCTTCCCCCATCCAAGAACACTGAGGCGTGCACTGGAACCCATGCGAGCGCGGATAGTCTTCTTGGCCGACTTTTCCTCGGTTGCGACTGCAGGGCGGGAGTTGGCATCGACTGGAGCAAGGGGTGCAGGAGACGCGGTGTTGGCGAAGCTCGGAGCCATACGGGACACCATCGGAGACTCCTGCACAGTACGACCGCGACGAGAAACAGGCGCGTACGACGGAGGAAGCAGTGCCAAAGCCTGCTCGACACTCTCGGCCGGTGCTCGTGTGCGCATGCTCCTGACGGACCGGGTCACTTCGACGGGATAAGGGGACGTGCGCGTGCTACAGCGAGAGAGACGATTGCGGAAACGTTTGTTGAATTCGACGGGTAGAGGGGCGTAGGCAGCCTGCGACTGGTCAATCATAGCCTTGATATCGGAAGAGCGAGATGGAGGGGTGAATGCTGTAATGATGTTAGTCAATGGCTTTTACGTTGAATTAATTTAAGCACTTACTCGACAGTTCAAACCGGGAGAAATCAGTGTCTTGCCAGATCTTTTGAGAGCGAATGACCGTTTCCATAGCCTCGTTGCGCAACTGGTAATAGCGAGCGATACTGGCCATTTGCTCCTGGGTAAGCTCGTACCCGGCACCAATCATCTCCGCAAGTTCCGCAAGCTGTGCCTCGGGGTCGACGATGATGACTGAATCGGCGACGGACGTGTTGACGGGGGCCTTCATGCTTGCAAATGGATTGGACGAGCGGGGCAGATCATCGTGTGTGGTGGACATAGACAGGGAAGAACGAGACAGAGGGGAGTCGCGACGACGATGACCTGAACCTCTTGCGCGTGCACGACGGCCAGACTCCGATGTAGGGGTGTTGCCAAGCATGCCCATCAGTTTCGATACGTCAATGCTGGACTGTGATCCACCCGAGATAGAAGAGGCGTCGGATCCAGCAATGGAGAGCGGAGGAGTGTCGGGAGGCTCGGCGGTGCAGATGAGTGAGGTGCGTTTACGAGATGCTGTCGTTTCCGAGTTCCTGATAGCCAAAGCCTTACGAGCGGAGATACTGAGCGGGCGCGTGTGATTCGAAGCTACATAACACAAATATTCAGAATAAGCTACTAGTAGAACAGAGCATACACGTACCCGGTGTACCAGAAAAGTCGACCTCGCCAAATTCATTAACCAACCGAGCGACAGCAGCGGGACGTGGGCGAGAGAAAGGCTGGGGAGGAGCTTGGGAGCGTCCTTTGCTAGGCGAGCTTTCGAAGACCGAATTGCCAGTGAACTCCGCAGATAGCTCATCATCATCATCATCATCATCATCCTGGTCCTGGTCCGCATGCAAGTACGAGGTGGAGGCAACCGACCCCATGCGAGAGGCTTCAAAGGACTGGGCCAACTGCTTTGCACGTTTCTCCGCGCGCATACATGGGGATGAGTCGATCAAGAGATTCGTACCGACCGACTTGCGACGAACTCGGGCGTTCCCACCACCGATCATGCTAACCATCGTTTCGTCGTCCTGGATCGAGATCTCGCTTTGGACACTGATGATTGAAACCGGCCGGAAGTTATTACGCCTGCGACGACGTTGATCGTCCCCGAAGACCGACACGGAGGAGATGGATGAGGTTCGAGCGCGACGCTCGTAACTGGAAACGAGAATTAGTTTTTGAAAAACTGCTAGCACGACTGAGTACTCACAGGGAATCCATATCAATCGAAGTTCGGCGGTCGTTACCGGCCCCGTCCAGCAAGGAGTCATAGGACATGAAGGACATGCGCTTCTGCTCAGCTACAGACGGCTCATACGATCCTCGGCGATCAGAGACGTACGACTGTCGACGGTCCGAAACATAGGAGTGGCGGCGGTTCAACGGGTCCGCGTAATAGAACTGCGGGTCCATGGAAACTTCGCTGTTCGAAGGAGACGCCATAATCGACATGAGAGGAGCGCCGGTAGTCTGGAACATCTTGTCACCGAGACCAGGTCGAGCACCATGGTAATCCGAGGTGTCGCTGATGACGCTGCCGATTGACACAGGACGCGAGCGAGTCCTTCCGCCGTTGCTAGCACCTTGCGAGCCATAGGAATGACCGAGAGAACTTCCGGCCTCGACGGGAAGGGTCTGAGTGTGGCCGAACTGCCTGCCGTATGGACGATTGTGGAGGCTAACCGGTGGAGCGGCGGACATGAATGACAAGGCAGAGTCCCTGCGGCCGTTGTGCGAATAGAAGCTTGAGCGGTCCGAGTCCATTGAACGACGATTGCGTTGGCGGCGACGGCTGACAGACCTCTCCAAGTCGTTTGTGGACTCCTCAATCATTTGCGATGCCTCGTCCAGTTCCCGCATGAGCGTCTCGTAGTCGAACGGATCCTCCTGGCCACCCTGGATGACACGACCGTACGACGAATCGGATGGGATACTAGTCATCGACTCATGCTGCGACTCGCGAGATGTCTCAGCTGACTGACCCCACGAGAACTGCGACAAGTTGAGCTGGGACTGGTTGAGCTGAGACTGGTTGAAGCCAAATGGATCGGTCACGACAGAATGCAGGACGTTCCCCAAGGAAGACATCGACTGGCTAACCTCGGACTCGCTGGACCCATGGCCGTGCTGGCTGCTCTCGCTCTGAGGGATGTGGAAGTTGCAACTCGAATCCGAGGCCATACCGAAAGACCCTGGACGCGAGTGGGAGTTGTTCGATCCGGTATCTGTGAGGTTGGCGAGAGTGAATGCGAACGTCGAATTGGCTAGGGTAGTCATCAAAGACGCGTCAACACCTTGTACTTGACCCGATTGCGTGGGCTGCGCCGCCGTCTGGGAGGTCCCAAACTGGAAGTTGAGATTCAGCTGCCCGTTGGACTTCTTGTTCGTAGGCTGAAGGATGTGCGTGAACGTAGGTGTGCGCGCGTCCGAGGTGTCAACCATTGAGCCCCTATTGTTCGCAGTGTTGCGCTCGGTGCTGTTGAGTGGGTGGATGCTAAGCTCCAGCTGATCATCGAGGTCGGCTCCTCCAGCACGCGAAGGTGTCTTGAACGCAGTAGCTAATGCCTCGACGAAACTGTTGCGGGATCCACTCTTGAGAGCGCCAAGCTCGCCAGTAAAGTCAAAGGACTTGCGGCTTGGGCTGTCCAGCTCCTCCTCCTCGCTCGTACCCGCCTCGGCCTCCTCAGCAACTTCACACATGTCCATACTCTGATCGGGTGTCGGTAGCGGTGCAGTAGGTGGCATGCCCGGGGAAGGCAACGGTGCCTCGTCTTCGCTCTGTCCCGCAAGAATCGTCTGCAGCTCATCAGGAATATCGGAGTCGGGTCCATCGCTGTCCTCCGCCATAAGCATCGAATCTTCGCCCATCGTACCATTCATTCCAGCATGTCGGCGGGTCTCGAGTGGAATGCGCCCGCGGCCCAGACCTGAACCATTACTCGACCGGCCCGATGAACTGCCGCTAGCCTTGCCGGAACGAGGACGAGGATATTGAAGCCCACGAACAGGGCGCGAACCGAGGGTGATCTCAGGCAGCCCATCCAAGGATGCAGGGGGAGACGCTTGGGACAGACGGAGCGACTTGATCTTCGAGCCAAACCCGAGTGAGGTATTAGATCCAAACACATCGAGCTCAGCCTCGGCTTCTTCGGCAAGTCCATTTCGAGCGAGAGACAACGTGGGCGCTGATGGGTGGGCGTATCCCTTGAGGCTCGTAAGGCTAGGGTGAGCGCCGCGACGAAGGGGTCCAGCTCGGCTCGGGCTCTCGTCGACCCAGGTAGGTGCACGGCGCACAGGAGTGGGGCTAGCATGGAATCTGCTGTCTGGTGTGGCAGAGAGATCGAGGCGATTGATGAGGTCCGACAAGTCCGAGTTCGCGGCGCTGACCGTTTCAAGGGGTACTAGCATGACAAGTGAGTATATGCGTGAATATAGCAGCATACATGGACATACCTTGTTCTGCTGAGGAACGCTTTAGCAGGTGCTCGCTCATCGGGCGTTGCATATTGGGTCGCTCAGGGGAGTCGAGCAGAGGTACGCTCACGCAACGGCCGCTCGATAGGCTGTACTCTCGCTCCTGAATGTACGACAACCGCTGGCTATCGACCGCCGAGGACATCGCACGACCCAGGGATGCAGACGACCGCGCGGCCGTGGCAGAAGTAAGGCCTACAGACGCCCTCGAACGCGTCGAGGAGAAATTGACAGCCGAAACAGCATATTCGCCCGCACGCGCCTCGAACTCCCGAACTCGCTCCTGGACGCGGCCCTTGTCGACCTTGACACCTCGCACCTCGACCTTGGACTGGTCTTCCTCGGGCGTAGGCAAGTCAAACAAGCCCATAATGCCCTTGCGCGTGCGACGGGTTGGATCCCGTTCCGTCCGATACGTCTTCACGGTGTTCGTGCTCTTCTCAACTCCGACTCCGACCCACGAATTGTCTCCAGGATACGCATGCACGCTTTCCAACCCTCCAGAATTCCGATGTGACCTCGGCTCCATAGACGAGCTGCCGCCCCTCGAGCTAGC
This sequence comes from Ceratobasidium sp. AG-I, assembly GCA_015039395.1. NCBI lineage: Eukaryota > Fungi > Basidiomycota > Agaricomycetes > Cantharellales > Ceratobasidiaceae > Ceratobasidium > Ceratobasidium sp. AG-I. Next base: position 251,648 of record MU132190.1, read on the forward strand.
CGTATGCTTCGTGCTTGGCGCATAATCCGAAGTCCCAGACGATCCCCTGGACACTCGCGGCGTAGGCTCATCCCCATAAGATGTCGTGGACGGCGCGACAAACAAAGAACTGCCAGAGCTCTTGCGGTCCCCCGCGACCCAATCTCCATCCTCCCCACTCTCCTTCCGAACTCTCCGCGTGGCCACGCCCAGATCCGCTCGCTCGCCCTTGACACGTAGAGGCTCCTTGCTGATCGGCCTTCCAATCGTCCCGGTGAACGTCGGGTCTCGGCTCAGCGTGCCAGCCTCCCAACTCTCTCCAGACGTATTCGTCGTATCCTCGTCCGGGACGACCTTTTTCCTCAATCGCCTCTTTTTCTTCTCCTTGACTGTTCCTTCCTTTCCCTTCCCCTTGTCCTCCTCGTCCCCCTTGACCCATCCACCCAACCTCGCCAACGACGCCATAGACCGGACAGACCTCATCGCACGGATAGCCAGGGAACCAGTATTTGACGCATTCTCGCCAGACGGTCCGAACAATCCACCAATGCTCGACTTGCGCGTGCTCGTGCTTGTCCCGGACCCAGCATGCGACTCGATGCTCCCAACGCTTGACTTCCGTACAGTCTTGGGCTCGAACCCGAAGTCCACTGGGGCGGTCTCCACAGGCAGAGGGCGCGCTGGGATGATATCTGCAGGAAGCGCTCTGATGGTGATGGTAGGAGACGCGATGGGCGAACGACGGCCTGCAGGCTGAGCTTCAGCGGTAGTATTGTAAGCGAGAGTTTCAAGGTTGAGAGAGGCAGGGCGGCCGGCAGCCTTGATGTATGCCTCGATCTCTTCCTCGGTTTCTTCCTTGTGCTGCATGTCCATGAGAGTATGAGGGTCTAGGGAAGTCGTGCGTGTGTGCGCGGGTCGGTCGAACGTCGTTGCAAGAGAGGGGCCAGGGGCTGAAGAAAACACAGTCGCAGTTAGTCAGTGAAATAAAAGAAATAATGCGAGTTTCAGACTTACATTTAGCCCGTTTCCGTCCAATTGTCCATTTCCACTTCTTCTCTCCATTCTGCGCCGTCGCACTCTCGCAATCCGTGGTGGCAGGCGTCGCAGCCGATGCCGGCGTGGCGCTCGTAGGTGAAAATGCCGAACTCGTACTCGGCGTGTCAAGCGGTGTTGGCCTTCCAATCCGAGTATTGATGGTTAGCCTCGTCTTGGTTCGTTCCGCAATGCTGCCCCTCGTGTGTTGCCGCTCCTTCTCTAGCGACTGTGCCAACTCTCGTTCCTTCTCTTTCTCCTTTTCCAGAGACTGCGTCCGCTCCCTCTCCTTTTCCTTCTCCATCGCCTTCTCAGCCTTTCGCGCCCCGTTCGTCCGATCCCCTAACGCCCATCGAATGCTTCCCAACGCCCCTCTGCTCTTCTTCTTCTTGAGTAGCACAGCCGACCCAGCGTTCTCTCCCACACCATTCTCTCGTACACTCGCCGTCCCAAACGCACGAACACTCCCCATCTTGAAAGTTCCTCCATTAACAGTCCCAGTCCCAACAGCTCTCACACTCCCATCCCGAACAGTATCACTGCTGAACCCCACAAATGGCTTGCTGCTACGTCCAATCGTCTCCTTCACGACTTCCACTTGCCCGCCATCAGGGTACGCACGCGTCTCGACAAGCACGCGTTTCGTCTTTTTGGCTCGCAACGAATCCTGCGTCGCGTTGGCCGATGACGTAGCCTGAGAAGACGAGCCCGAAGCAAAGGAAAGACCCGCGCTCGGCCCGACGGAGTGGAACAGTCGCTGGCGTTCGTGGTGCGCTGCGAATTCACGCGCGACGAGACCCGTGTCGCGCATGGACGCGTCGCCTGAATGGGAAACGGGGTTGGCGATAATGTTGGAGAAGGAGGGTGGCGAGGCACGTGAGGGGGCGGTGAACATGCTCTGTTGTTGCGGGCGGTTTTCCTTGCCTAGGACAGAACGGCGAGGGACGAGCGTCCGTGTTCGGCGCTTCTCGACCAAAGGGGAGCTTTCGCCGGTCCTGTTGCCAGGTGTCGCCTCGACGAGTCGTATCGCAGGGATCTCGCGCTCGGGCGTCGGAGGAATAGGTGGTAACGAAGAGGAAGGGTAGGGAGCAGAAGTAGAGGATGAGGTCTGGGTATTGGCGGAGGACATCGATGACGAGCGCACGGAACGGGATGAAAGCGATTTGAGCATGGCAGGCAAGTCTATGTCGTTACAGTAAGATGCGTGCGCGTGTTTGATACACAAATACGATTGGATCGTTCAGTCGTTGATAAAATCTGGAGACGGACAAGGGATTAGTTTTGGACAAAAAGTAGCGTGGTGTTGAAAGGAAGGCGCACTGAGAATAAAAGTAAAAAGGCAGGCGTCGTTATACGTTGCTGCGTAAAATTTCGTGTCTTGCTAAACAAGAAGAGGATATGTTGAAGCGCGTGGAAGAAAGTCGTTTGAACTCACAATGAAAATGGAGTGGGATAACTTGCTGTATCCGCGTGAATGTCGTCAGAAACTAAAGAGCCGAGTAAGCCAACCAACTCCAACAACAAACCATGTTTGAAAGACAACTTACATGGAGCCGAGGAAACACAGAAGCACAGACCGAAACGAAGCGAGATAGATTTTGTGATAAATTGGTTAGTTGATGCAACCAGTCGAGGAAAGTCGAAAGTTGCAAAGTCGGTTGTCGATAGAGAGGGTGTGTCGAATGTCGAAGAGATCTGCGAAAAGACAAGTTACGGTCCGAGACTGGAAACTCGTTAGTATCAGGTTCGTTGCAATCGTCGAGGTCGTTGATGAGACAGAATCGTTAGTTACCTAAAATAATAAATCGCAAAAATTCAGAACAGTTAGCAGACCCAATACCAGAGAGCTGAACATTAAAACATACCTGGTATAGGTAAGGCCTACTCACCACATAAACTCACGCATGGGCGATCAAGTTGTGGTAGCCGCTAGTCAACTTGCTCCGTTCCAAACCTAGCCAAACTGTAGAGTTCGTGGGTCCTTATTTGGCCACCACCCTATATTGACCGTGTCATGACACGTGACTTTCCTAACACTCTCGTCTGCCAATTTCAGACGTCTGAAACAATGCAAACATCCCCACCACGCGTACACCCTCGCAAGTACTTCCCTCCAGCGTGCACCCCAAGTCGACTCCACCCACCTCGCCACTGCGTCCCGCCACACCATTGCACAGCACGCTGTTGAATCGTCGTGAAGCATATGTGGCGTCCTCAGGTTGCCTCCCACGCTTATACTCTCTACCCGTGGGTATCAAATTTCTCAGCCTCTGCACATGACAGACAGACCGCGTGGTGTGCTGAACCGAAAAACGCCCACGCCTCGCAGTAGGTAATAGCCCATTTCAAGCAGACTCTGAGGCGTAGAATATCGTTGGATCAGTTAACTCCCATTTATAGGTCTGTACCGTTCAAACGCAGGATCCCTTATCGCCGGTGGAACCTATGCAATTCCGGGCCACCCAATAAGGGCATAGAGATTCGACAACGAAGATTTGACGACAAAATTTGGTGGCGCTCGGGCTCTGTGAAGTGTCATAAGCTCAAAGTTAAGCACTGCTCCTTCTGCCCGTACAGGCCGACCGAGCCACCTTACTGCTTTCTACGTAGCCTTGCGGGATATCCTTTACGATACGAAGTTCAGTTTCACAGCACCAAAACGAGCATGAGACAGGAGTAGGCTCCAACCAAACTCGACGGCCTAGCCCTAATCGACGGCGAGCGACGTAAAAGCAAATCTGGTCGGAAGGTGCTGAAATCGACCGATCTTCGTCAATACAGTACTGTATGCAATAGTCCTACGTTTGATACTTGCCTACATTCGTGTAGATTGCAGTATCCCAAGTGACGATTGACTTTGCTGCGATTTCAGGAAAGAGACGACGATGTGGCCGACGGTACAGTACAGCGGTCATCGGCATTACAAAAGCAATGTCATGCGGTCTAAACTAGAAGATGTCCTATGGGCAGCACTAGCTATATACACAACATAGAAGAGAAGCTATGTCGATCGTTGTCAGCAGACATGCGAGGCGTGGTCATATGTTCTTTGCTAGTGAAAATCCATCATTTAGCATTGGATAGGTGCTCGGCAAGTGTGGCGACGTGAACATGTCAAAAGGGTCCACTGTACCACAATATACTCTCGGCCCACCTACTGTTCAACACAACCACACGAAATAATCAAACAAGTTCCTTGTCCATATCGATTCATTTGGCACTTGCCGGTTTTTGCCTACTAAAACCTGAAATCATAAGGCTACTGAATAGCGGCGTTTGCCCGACCGGTGGTTTAGCACAGCGGTCAGGAACATGACAAGAGCACCCGCGCGGAAGATACTGTATGCGCCCTTGCTGAAAACACCCGTAGCACAACCGTCACGACGATTACTGCACAAGCGCGCCACCATGTGATTCACACCGGAAGTCACCATATGCGCTAGTCTCGAAGACCAGCCTCCTAGGCAGGACATATGCGCAGCGTCTCCTTTGTGAAGTGATAGCGATCGTCGGCGGACGTAAGGGATGGTAAACAAATCGACGATTCATTCCACGACATATTATAATATACATTTCACAACCCCCCGAGATAAACTGTCCAACACAACCAAATGAATGAAAGCACCACAACCAACTCTTCGTCTGTTATTTATAGTCATCCGTAAAATAAAGACCAAGCTCGCTAACGTGTACAGCATCTAACAACACAGATCCAAGTACTTCAACGAAAAGAAATAGCGACAAAAAAGAAAAGAATGACAAAATAGTTAGATGGGATGAAGATCAACGAAAATGAAAATGACCAAAAAGAGTACGCTCCAGGAGTTTACTGCCCATCTGGTTTATCAGCGTGCAAAACCCTCACGTTCGGCGTGCCCAAATACGAAACGAAAACACCTCCCGCCTCCCTCTCTCCACCTGCCGTATCGGGGGTAAACTTCACCCCCCTCCGTTCCTCTACGTACGACCCCTCTCTAGACTCTGCCCACCCCTGCGAAGGCGTCGAGGGCGTTTCTAGTCTGTTGGAAGGCCAATCTCGTTTCCGGCCTGTATCTGCCGTCCGTGTGCTCTCTTGGTCGTCCTCGGCCTCGGTCTCGGGCACGAGGTCGATCGCCTTTGTCCGCGTTCCGTTTTCGAGGTCTGAGTCTTCGAGAGGGTATGATTTATGATCGCGCTCTTCGAGTTCTGTAGCACAAGAATCGCATCAGTACCGACCCGAAAGACAAGAAGAGGCGAAAGCGAAAGTCGAGGAAGGGGATGGAGAAGAATAGCAAAGGGGATGTACCATGCGCCTCCTGATCTTCAATCTCATGATCCGTATGCGTCACAACCTGCGTGGCAACATGTACGTTCACAGACCGACCAGGGTTATACGTCGCCCTCCTCTGAGGATCCCTCGTTCCACCCGAGTTGGAGTTGGAGTTCGAATTGGAGTTAGAGTTGGACGTGCTATGTTCTGGTCCTTCCTATGAGAAGATTAGTATGAGGGGAAGGATGGGGAAGAGAGGTGGGGACGCACGTAGACATTCACACCAGTACCGGTAGCGACTTTCACCATCAAGTTGGACATGCACATCTCAATCTCGAGTTTGACCATATACGCAACCGGGTGGAACTGCATACTACACCACAACCCACATCAGCACACCACCCACAAGACAAGATGCAGGGAGAGGAGACTCACTAGACGAAATCATTCCGATAACTCATCATCCCAATAATCAACACATCCATCGCCAGAGAAACAATAATAATCTTCTCGTTGAACCTAACCAGTTTATCGTACTTTTTCAACTAACACATCCGAACCAAACTCAATCAGTCACAACGCTAAAAATATCGACTGGGAAGGGGACTTACGCCCATGGCGACGAGCCTCTTCCTGATGATACGAACGAACATGTAGTTCAGGATAGCATCCGTCACGAGGTAAAGACATTTCTAATCCCAGCGCCATTAGTTCAAGAACACATCGCGGTTAAGATGAATGAGGAGACTCACCTCGGTACGGTCCCAGTACAAGTTAATAATATGGTACTTTTCCGAAATCTGCAACTTCGCAGGTATCCAAATGCAGTACACAGAAATGTTGATCGCCGTGATCCACGCAGCAATAACGAACTTGAGCCAGAACTAAAGACGGAAAAACAACGCATCAGTTCGGTCTCAGCGGATGTACGGCAATATGCGGGGGTGGGGAAAGTGGTGGCTGACTGACCCTTTGAGACGGCCCCGGAAGAAGGATGCATATACGATTCACAATAATCTGGAGCAGGAACTGAACCTGAAGTGCCCACATACTGGACCCACACGCCACCCAGTCCACGCATTAGCTCAGCGAACGAGTGGTGTGATGAGAAGACGCACGTTAAAATCCAAAAGTAGAACCAGAACGAATAGCCAATGATCCCGCACAAATACAGCCAGCATATTACTGCAAAGACCGTACACCTATACGAAAGCGAACAACGTTAGATTAATTCCGAACGATTTCTGGAAAATACGTACACCAAAATCTCGAGCCAGACCATGACTATGTACGGACTCCATCGTCGAGTTCGTTTAGTCTGCCTAAAGGCATGGCAGCCTACAAAGTACCCAAATCCGATCTACCCGCGCCCAGCACAAAAATTCAGTCTCGAGCCCATAGCCCCGCTTACGTCCGGACTGACCGTGAACCCGAAGGCAACCGTCGAGAGCCTCATGTCCCCATCGTTGACCGGTGGAAGATGCACAGGGAGCTCTGTTTCGAACGTCGGCCACATCAGGAGCGACGAGGAAGAAGGGAAGGGAGGGGATGATGATGCTGATGGGCCAGAACATATGCACGTAGTCGCGCAGCTTTATATATCACTCCACGCCCTGCGTATTTGCCTCTAGTCGATCGCTGAAATTCTGGCTACGCGCAGATCAGCGTATCAAACGGTATTTCAAGTGGGCCATTAATCAGGGAAACATGTTGCGGGGGACCGCTTCCGGCGAAACAGGTCCTAGATGTGATTTGGCTAGGGGAGAATCGTAGGAGAGTCCCATAGGTGGTTAGGTAGATGGAGGTGGAGTAGACTTGCCGACGTAATCCTAGAGACATCGGCAGTTGTCGGCACGCCGCAATAGAGTAGCCTCGTGCGGTGCGTCAAGGAGACATTGGACATTTGGTCATGGGGAAATGGTTGAACCCCGCGCTAGTCCTGACTGTGCTGATCCAACTCCGGTCACCCCGCGGGGTCACATCATTTAATTAAATAAAATCCAGATCGCCTTGCAGGGCCATGTCCGCACGCACAAGCCTCGCAGCCAAGAAGATTCGCCATCGCTCGCCACACATTTTTGAATCTATGTCTTGTACATAAAAACGAGCTTCCGTTTTCCCATTTGATTACGTCGCAATCAACACCAGTGCCACAAACATTCGGTGAAATTCAATTTCACCGGTCGAGTGCTTCGGTGGCTGGAACAGGCTCCGAACCTTGCTAGACGCTACTCTAATTCCTTAACCTTGCAGATCGCGTCAGACGTCAGTGTCAACACCAGGAGAGCTATTCTAGCAATTATATTTAACTGTACAAAGGATGGTACAGAGGGAGCGAAGGAGCAAAAAAAGATGATTGCATGATTGGATATATAATAAGAGTGTGGGGGTCGGAGTCGCATGAAACCACAATCGAGAGAAAATAAACCACACCTTCGATCATCGCGCTATATGCCGCTTCCTCCAGATCGACCCTCTAGTCTCCTCCCAAGCTGCCCATCGTTCGGTCGCCCAAGCTGAGATTTGACAAAATTGATATGCTCGTGCAGTTCCTGTCCGGACAACACGTTCCACACCCCATCGTCCTGACGCACCCACCGTCGATACGGAGGCATCGTAATCACCTTTAGCGTCTTGCACTGTTCACCCAACCGAGTCACAACCTCCAACTCGACATTCTTTTTCCGAAACGCAGTCCGGTGGAGAACAGTCACGTCCCGCGAATTCAGATGAAGCTCTCTCAATTGTGTGAAATGCTCCAACCCCTCGACCTGACCAAACCAAATCACAACTGAGTAGCGGAAGCAGATATGATAAGAACGATGGCGTACCTGGCCCATAAACTCCACAAACCGATCTCGCTTAAAGTTGGCGAGCACATGCAGCTTGAGAACTTCCAATTGCGGTAAAGCCTTGGCGATCACCTCCATCGCGTGCCAATTTGCGACGACAACATGGCACTGGAACGATCGTAGCGACGATCCATTCGCGCGCAACACGTCTAGCGCCTCGAAATGTTCGTGCAGCAGAATCGGAGACGCGATCGTCGCGTGTGTGATAGGCTCCACCGCCCCCGTCTCAGTCTGCACCCTCTCCTTCTCCTCTCCGTCCTGCAAAAGTCCCCCAAGCACAGGCAACGACCCCGTAAAACTCCTCAACTTCGGCGCGTCGGACCGCTCCAACGTAAACCCAGGCGACAAATCCGAAAACTGATCCGCCCTTAACGTCGGCCACAGCCTCAGCTCGGTCAACAACGGATGCGCCCGCACCAGCAGTGGCACAACCCAGATCCACTCTTCCGGGATAACCTGCATGAGCGTCAAACGCCTCAACCGGGGTGCGGGGTGCGTTATAATATCGACGAGATGGTGTGGGAGGATCGCCCGGCCCCAGATGTTCATATCCGTCAAGTTCGGCATGAGCGCGATCGCCTGCGACTGCACCTTGGACACCTTCTGGATCCGCTCAGCTCGGCGCCGCTGAACGCCTCCAGCAGGGTCAAACCGCAACACAGCTTTTCCTAGCGCAGGGTTCCGGATAATAAGGTTGCACGCCGCCATCGCTCGTTTGCACGACTTGTCAGAGTGAAAGTTGAGTGTCTCGAACAGTAGTGGGTGCAGCGTCTCGTAGAAAAAGTGGTTCACGCGGATGAGGCGGACGATGTCTGTGGGAGGACATTGTTGAAATGTGTAGAGCAGGATTTCGATGGGGAGTTTGATTGTCGGGTCTGTGGGCGAGGTCTTTCTGTATTTGGAGAGCTGGGTTGGGGTGATTAGGCGCTCGGGGAAGAGGCAAGTGGCGAAGCTTACCAAGCGTTGCAACGGAGGCGCAAGTCTCATCGTTCTGCAAGATATATGTAGTTATAAGATTAAAAGAGGGTTTCGGGTTTCGCAGAGAGGTCAAGAACAAGATCAAGGTGTCACGAGCTATAGATACGTTGCGTCACCGGCGGCTAGGATTTTGCGTAATAGCTCCACAAACGATCAAGAGTGTACGCAGTAGAAAAGTGCGAGTTAAAACGAGGAGTGCAGGGTGATGGTGGGAATAGAAATTTAACAAGAGAGTGGCCTGGCTAGTGGTGGTAGGTGGGAACGAGGCCACACAGCTCTGTATTGGACATGGTTACGTAATTAGCATGGGATCGGCGGCTTTGTTCTTGCTTCCTCCCGCCTCCCTTGTCGACGCGACCTGGCAACGCGGTGCTGTTTTGGGAATTGTTAGCGAGTCTGTTTGATCCTTTGGCTAGAAGTTATGAGGAGGCGTGCTTCGTGGAATCATCTGGATTTTCTCTTGTGCTTGGATAGCCTGGTTGCCACCTCATCGTGGCTTAACTCACCCAATCGGGCTATGGGGCTTGGATTACTCAAAATCATATTCAGTTTTTTTTTTGAAAAGCCAAGGGAATTGACAAATGTTCTCTTGCGAATTTCGCTTAATGGCTCGTTTAAGGAGACGGACTAGTATCACTACGTATCCTGGGAACGACCATCATTATCCACCGTACGACTCTTGATCTCGTCGTTCCCCAGGCTTACGAGTGGAAAATTATTATTTTAGCTTTTTACCTGATATCTACTCAGTCATATTCGATTACCAAATTGGACTTGACTCTTTTTCACCTTTTGTCCGAACGCTCAAGTGACCTGGTTAGACGAACACATCTACCCCTCGGCTTCTTCTGCTAGTTCTCTCATGGATGCGTCTGGAGTGTTGTTGCTTCTGAACTCGGAATCTCTGCTCTTCAGCGCGTCAGAAGCGCTTAGCTCAAACTACATCAGTCAGACCTTCAATTTCTCCCCGCCGAGCGTGTTGAATTCCCTGATGTATGCATGAGGGAAGAACACGACTCATAATGGAACCGAGATCACTTGCTTCTCGAGGAATGGCCAGTTCGACCCTGATGATCTTTCCTTCAGCGGGGATACATTGCTGGAAGATTCCTTTTTGATTCTTAACCGAAATGAGTGATTAACGCTTCTATAAAGCCAATTCGAAATGTCTGGTTATCTGATTTGTCGGTATCTCCTTGGATAAGAACCGTGGCTTTGAGGTTCGCCTATCCGTCACGGAAGAATGAGCGGTCAACTCATTCGTACAGCAGGAATATTACAGCCTATTGATCGCCTCTGTTTTTCCCCAAATAAAACGAAACCGTGACAATGCCGTTTTAGCTCTGGGTGTGGGGGATGGGGTTTGAAACTGTATTTATGGAACGAATCTCAATCACTGCGCGTAGCAGACTACAATTATCATTAGCTTGTCCAGTGCTTTGAGGTTAAACTCAATATCAACCGTGTTACTGTATAATACAAGTTGTGGCACAGTACTGTACTGTAATCATTCCGATGCGCTCGCACAGTTTCCGTTACCACTTATTGTGATTGTGGTCACAGTAACTCGGGCACGAACTAGAATCGCTACGACCATCTTGCGCTGTGCTGTTTCATCTCCCGATTTGCGCAAGCCAACCGAGGGGAGACTGATTAAAATTTTATAGTGCTTGTATTTCGTTCAATAACGTCACTCGAATACGCATCATCAAACTGTCAGAGATTCATCTGCACCTGCTCCGTCCTGCTACCTACTATGCATCCCCAATCTTCGAGTGGTTCTGGTTCCTTCTATCAAGTCATCTCAATACCCGAACTCTTTGATACTATAATTGCATTCTTGGGAAAGAGTGGTTGCGCTAGATTGATGCCCACTTCACGTCTTGTTTTTCGTTCCGCGACACAGGTTGTTTGGAAGGAAGTAGATCTAAGATCGTTGCTGTTTCTCATACCTGGGGTAACAAGCACCAATGTTACGGGAACAGATCATGTGAGTATGAATCAGCTCGTGTCAACCAACTTGCCTGACATCTACTAGACAATGCACTTGCCCTCTACTTTAGATATGTCCCGGTTCGACACCTACGCACCTTTTGTTAAAATACTCAAAGCAACCTTTCCATGGGCTCTCGTTCTCGTCCCACAGCAGTGCGTTTCTTTCTCGCCAGAAAGCCCAGAATCTCCGTTGCTGCCGAATCTGCAACATCTGTTGATTACCACCTTCGGAGCGCCGGACTCTGATCGTATTAACTGGATCTTGAAGTTCTTACCACCGAGCCTGCTGAGCCTGACAATGTCTTCTATCAATTCATCGCAACTTCCTCGACTAGAGTCCATGTTTTATAGGAAGCTAGTGCAATGTTTGTCTCGTCATTGCCCTCGTCTTGAGCTGCTGCGAATATTCGTAGAAGAGCAGAATCCGACTGCTGAAAGCTTGGCCGACCTTCTTCATATTAATCCAGCCAACATACTCAGCCTCCGTGACCTTCGATGCAATGAATTCATACTCCATCAAGAAGGCAGTCTTCAGGCCCTCGGTCGTCTCCCACATCTCAAAACTTTGTTTTTCATTGCTTTGGATTCATTTGTTGTCTCAGATGTCCCGCTTTCGCCTTTGGCCGAAGACTCTTTCCCTGCTCTTCGTTATCTTGGCCTACAACAATGCAAGCTATCGACATTCCTGCACCTTTCCGCCTTGCCACCGCTTTTCGGGCAACTGACCAAAATATCTATTATCCGCACCCTTCATGCTAACGACCTCGGAAATGACGACTCGAGTCCCTGGGAAGGTGCAGGCGCTGTAGTAGTGCGTTTAACAAAGGCCTCTCCTTATCTCTCTGATCTAAGCTATACTACTTGGCCGCCCCCAGAAACACTGCAATTGTCTCTCCCGGGTTTGGAGGCATTTAGCGCACTGCCTTTGCGCCGCTTGACCCTTCACTATATTCTTAACGAAATACATATTAGTTGGGAACAGTTTGCTTGCGCTTTGCCTCTCTTGGAAGAGTTACGGATGCACTACCAAAACATCTCGCTCTCTCAGCTTGAAATATTTGCTACCAGGTTGCCAAATCTTCAAAAACTATGGATCTCCTCGCTAAATGTTGATTTACCTCAAGAAGTAATTGAACAGCATAACTGGGAGGACACTATTGGACTAGGGCATAATCGACCAATCAATTTGCGCACATATAAGGACATTGATATGCCTCCGTGGTGTGATTCGTCCATTATTTCAAGGTTGGTTAGTCAGTTGTTGATATAGTTAGGTTACTAATCCGACTTCACAACCAGGTACCTTCATCGTATATGGCCTTTGTGTTCTTGGTATATTGGGTATCCCGGTGTGGGAAACCATACTTTGAACGAAATTATTTTGGCTGAATGGTTGAAGAATAATTGATTCCGAAAACATGTCCATTGAACTGATACCGGTAAGATCATCTCAAAACTCACGACTAGGAGCTAATTTCTTGTGCACTCGTTCTTTTGTTGTGACCTTTGATTGGCGATTGTTGTCCTATGATGCAAGTCGTAATGATATAGTGGCACTGCACTCGAGTGTGTTTTGTTGTACGTGTGTTTCTCCCTGGTAGTTACCGAGTGATTCACCATCTCAACTGTGTTCTGTTGTATAGGGACTTTGTAGCCCCGGTGTTCCCAATTCACTTGATGCTTAGTTAGGGAACAGTTCATACCCGCAGGCCTCCTCTTGACCACCCTATAGCAATAGCACTCGATTATTGTGAACTGTCTGACAGGATGAAAAGAAACCTAAGTACCGAATTCCACGCCGATAGTATAATGTCCAAAAATCGTCGATTTTGAGAGCTCACTTCCTAATCTGGGCTAGATGCGGTAGGCCGGGTGTGTGGCGTGATTCACTTGAATATATGCGTCTAATGTTTCCAACATTGCGTATATGGTCAATTGTCCAGTTTTTCTTCGCTCGGTCCGCATCTGCTGCTAAACACCCATACTTGAATATGAGTAGATTCAACGAAAGCTCGTCCCTAATTTTAAATTGCATATCAACGGGGTTGACTATATTTTCCATTGGTTTACCGAAGCTCCCCTTTCTAGAGCGCCCACATAGTTTCCGAAGTCAGAGCTATATATGCATTAGTCTCAACGAGTGCCGCCAATTTTTCCGGCGCTATAGCAGCTCATTATAAACGCTTGAGTTTTATGATGGTTGCGCGAAGCCGCAATTTAAGCAGACAACAAACCGGAGGATTCATTGGCAGGGCTACTTTTGGTGGGGGTTCGTTGGGAGAAAGCTGACCAGAGTCATTTCAAATAGGATTGACGGGCTTATCTTATCTTATCCTTCATATCTTCAACGCGCTCCCACCACAGCGGCTTCTAACTTTAGATTCGGATCGTTATGTTCATATTTCCAATGTCCGCTACTCAACCACTTGAAAGTCAAGATGCCACTCATAAAGTACTTAATATGCCGGAGTTGGTTGAACTTATCTGTGGTTTCTTGGGTGAAAAACATTGTAGTGGTCTGATGCGCACCTCGCGTCAATTCTTTCGCCCTACCATGGTTGTTATTTGGAGGAGGGTGGACATAAAGCAACTGCTCCTTCTGATACCTGGCACTTCATTTGAGGAGGGATGTGAGGATCCATCAATTCTCGACTTTGAGGAAGGTGATTCCAGAGAGAACGTAAGTGCAATCTAACATTGATTACTCGCTACTCAACGACAGCAGAGGGTACGGTTTCCTGCTCACTTCGACTTCACTCGGTTTGATATCTATGCTCCCCTGGTCAAAAGTGTTCACATAATCTCACTCTACATCTGCGATGGCTCTCCGAATTATCCAGCTCATGCCTTGTTGCCGAACTTGCAGCATTTGTCGTCGACACTTATGGGGTTTTACTGCTTGCAAGATTTAAAATGGATCCCAAGAATATTTTCCCCATCCCTACTTAGCTTTCGAATCGTTTCGATGGACGAAGATTACCTTCCTTGGATAGGTCAAGAAACTTGCTTCGAACTCTTGCGCGACATATCTTCGTCCTGTCTCCAGTTTCAAAAGCTTGAAATTTTCCCGGAGGTTTATTTGAGAGGCCCTCCAACAGGACTTAGTCCCTTTTATGACTGTCTCTCCGATATGCCCCACCTTCGCAGCCTCACATGTTGTGGCTGGATGCTGTGTCATGAAAATGCCCTCCAACGTCTTGGAGAGCTTCCACTTCTCGAAGAGCTTGTGCTACTGTTGGAGCCCCTACCCGAATCACTGCAACTTGACCCGTATTTCTTTGCGCTATCTGAGGAATCATTTCCTGCTCTTCGTCGCTTAGAGATAAAAAATCTCGATCCACCCACAATCTCACATCTATGCGCCTCGAAACCGCTTGTTCGACATCTTACCAAACTATGCGTAGTATACTCTTACTCCTACGAAGATCCAAACGACGACGATGTGAGCGAAGAGGACCGGACAGAGAAAGTAATTCTATCACTAGGCCAAACTAGCCCACAAATCACAGATTTGAAGCTCGGTACACAAGGCGAGTATGGTTTTGTCCGTATCTCTGCTGCTGTGCTCGAAGTCTTCAAGACACTTCATTTACTGCGCTTGGACCTTGGATTGATTGAATTTGGGCCTTCGATTAGATGGGAAAACTTAGCAGATGCTTTGCCGCACCTCCAGGAGCTTCATATAGGGCAGCAAGCACTAGAATTTCAGAGACTAGGAGTGCTTGCACACGCGCTTCCTAACCTCCGATTGCTAGTCCTGGATTCATTTTTGTTTGGTTTACTCGACTCGACTCGTCTAGTTGATGACCAAAAGTGTCCTAGTGAACGCCTTCAACCTATTATCATTCGAGCGAGGTTTAGTCTTAGAGACGGGGTGGAAGGAAAGACCCAGCATATAGCTAGGTCAGTGCGCTCTTTGTTTAGACCGCCCTCGGCTTACCTATGAGCTTAGCTACCTATATGACCTTTGGCCAAACTGCGTATGGGAACCTTGCTTGTCTGACCTCGAGCAGGAAAGAAAGGAGCTGGTCAAATTGAACAGCATTCTCTCGACTTTGAGGTCGGAGCATGCCCGCACTGATAAATGAGCGTTTTGTTTCTAGCCCCATGTGGCATGTGGTGAGTTTCATCGTTATACGTGAAGAAAATGGTACCTCATTTGTTATACTCTTGTAGATTTTGTTCACTGATATTATGCCCAAAATACTAGTAGGATACACCTTCCCTGTCTCTGATAGTGCCGAGCCTACGTTCCATGTTAGTTTGCCTGTACACAGCTGTATCTACCCAACTTGGTTGCACAACCTGATATTCTATACATCGACATGGCTTTCGAGTTTAAAATTATCTTATTTACTCCGTCGGGTTCTAATGGAATTGTTGGTCAAACGAATGCTGATTTGCCAGCCTGAGGGGCTGAAGGTATTTGAAATAACATAGGAGAGCCTATCTTATCTTCTTGAATCTTTAGATAGCGCTTTCCCACCACAGCGCCGCCTCCCAACCGAGCGTTTTTACTTCCATATCTCCGATGTCCACATCGCAACCACTTGAAACTCAAATGGCTGCCAGTCAAGTATTTAATATCTCGGAACTCGTTGACCTCATCTACAATTACTTGGGTGAGAAGCACTGCAGTGCTCTGATGCGCGCCTCGCGACAATCTTTTTGCTCTGCCATAGCTGTTGTGTGGAGGAAAGTTGATATAGAGGCATTGCTTCTTCTCGTACCTGGTACTTCAATTGGGGATAGTGTTGCATTTGACGACTACCCATCCATTTTTAACGATGATGAAGATGATTCTAGAGGGAAGGTTAGTACAGTTCGAACTTGGTTGATTTTTACTCAACAAGCCCAGAGCCTACAATTCCCTGATCAACTGGATTTTACTCGGTTTGATATCTACGCACCTTTTGTCAAATCCCTCCATGCAACCTCTCTTTATATCGGTGACGGATTTCCGGATGACCCAAATCACGCCTTGCTGCCGAACCTGCAACATCTATCGTCAACTATCCTGGGGTTTCACTGCTTGCAATGTTTAAAGTGGATGCCCAGGGTTCTTTCTCCGTCTCTCCTCAGTTTTCGAATAGCTTCAATGAACAAGGACACACTTCCTTGGTTAGATCCACAGATTTGCTTTGATCTAATGCGCAACCTATCCCTGTCTTGCCCCCGTCTTCAAAAACTTGTTATTTTCCCAGAGGTATATTTGACAGGCCCTCCGACAGGGCTTGGTTCTTTTTACGACTATCTCTCCGATATGCCCAACTTTCGCAGCCTTGAGTGTTGCGGCTGGATGCTATACCATGAAAATGGCCTCCAGCGCCTTGGGCAACTTTCACTCCTTGAAGAACTTACACTGTTATCGGATACCCTACCTGAATCACTACACCTTGACCCTCGCTTCTTTGCGTTATCTGAGGAATCATTCCCTGCTCTTCGTCGTTTAGAGCTACAAAATCTCGATCCACCCACAATCTCACACCTCTGCGCCTTGAAGCCGCTAGTTCAGCATCTTACCAAACTATGCGTAGTATACTCTTACTCCTACGAAGATTCAAGCGATGATAATGTGAACGAGGAAGACCGGACGGATAATGTAATTCTATCACTAGGTCAAACTAGCCCACAAATCACAGATTTGAAGCTTGGCACGCAAGGCGAGTATGGTTTTGTCCGTATCTCTGCTGCTGTGCTCGAAGTCTTCAAGACACTTCATTTACTGCGCTTGGACCTTGGATTGATTGAATTTGGGCCTTCGATTAGATGGAAAAACTTTACAGACACCTTGCCTTACCTCCAAGAGCTTCATATAGGGCGGCAAATACTAGACGCTAAGAGATTAGGGCTATTTGCACATGCGCTCCCTAATCTTCGTTTACTAGTTCTTCATTCGCTTCTGTTTGGTTCGCTCTATGCATTTCGTCCAATGGATGACCAGAAACTCCGTAGTGAACGCCTTCAACCTATTATCATCCGAGCGACGTTTCAACCTAAAGATGGTGCGGAAGGAAAAATCAGCCATATAGCAGGGTGAGTGGGTCCCCCGGTTTGGATCTGCCTACACTCATCCATGAGATTAGCTACCTGCTTGATCTTTGGCCAAACTGCGTTTGGGAACCTCACTCATTTGACCTCGAGGACGAAAGGTTGGAATCAGAGAAGCTAAACCGCGTAATTTCGAGCCTGAGATCACGCGCACATGAGCCTATCACTGAATATCGTTACGGCTCTCAAGTGATCCCGGTGAGTACCATTACCATCTGGCGTGGTAATACCAATCTCATTTATTTTCCTTTATGTGTTCAGCGATATTACGCCCAGGGGCTAGAATGATACACCTCCATAGCTTTTGGCACCGCCGAGCGTCGGTTCCACGTTTATTTGACTGTGCACCGTACGATCCATCCCTGCGCGACTCCACCCACCACATCCGACCAAGCAATTTAGCATCTCACATATCTCTCACAGGCTCTAGCAGGATTATCAACGAGGGTCCCCCAACCTAGGTCTCAGCATTCGGTCTTTCCGTTGAAGGAGCATGTATTGGCGCAGGGGGAAAAGGGGGGTGGAGACATTCTTAGCCAGCAAGGCTATACATAATACTCCATACCGCCTCCCGAACCCGCTTCCTGCGCTCATACGGAGTACTCCAATTCTCGGAACTATATATCACTGGATAGACGGAGTTGGTATTCAGGTGCCCTTTAATGCCTTTCTTAGCTTTCGACAATTCCGCCTTGCTTTTGACTTATCTTGTAGTTTAGTTGCTTCACTGCTTATTCACTTCCGGAGTTTCGTAGTACCGTAACAGTCACGCTTGGTTCTTATGAATTGGAATTGACCTTCGCGAAGATGCTCAATGCGCATCAGGCTAGCTATTTGTAGCTACATATGCTATTATTAGACTCTCAAGCGTGTGGACCCATTGGCGTTCACGCCAACAGAAATCGCAAGCCACACGTTACGACACCGCGGCCTCGTGTAATTCAGTACTTCGACAGCTTGTCCAGCGTGGAGCGTCGACATCCGATGAGTTCTTGGGCCTTGGCGACTTGGTATAAAGCCCAGTATGTAGTTGCCACTGGATACGATCCCAGCTCGCGTTATGGCTCCTGCTCTGCTCTTGTTCGCGCTTTCTGCTGCCTGCTACGCTCATGCTGCTCCTTCGACTTCGACGAAGGCGACCAAGATAGCCCTGTCAAGGCATGTCTTGGCTGAGGGCACCTCCCCCCGAAATGTAGCCCGTCTGGCTCTGTCCCCTGCGAGCGAGGGCCTCCAGAACTACTATAAGGGTACTGACCTCCAGTGAGTTTGGCGTTTTCTGGAAGTAGGGTAAATCGACCGACGCCTTTAACAGATGGTACGGCGCAATTCAGGCCGGCACACCGCCACAGAACTTCACCGTTGTGTTCGACACTGGCAGCTTTTCGGGGGAAATCCCTAGTATGTGTGCCGGGTTTACGCATTTCAAGTTTCTGATGCTCTTCCTAGGCACTTCATGCTCAACTTGCACGAGCCAGAAGCGATTCAATTCTGCCGCCTCGTCAACTTTCTATGATTACCACCAATCTAGCACCGAGAACTTTGGTACGGGTGTAGGAGTCGACCCGAGCGTAAGTAAAACTGCCGCATATAGAGGTGCAAAATCTCATGATTTGATTTAGGACTACGAAAGCTTGACGCTATCGGCTGTCCGTGACACTGTTGCGATCGCTGGCTTGTCCGCGGCAAAGACCGATTTTTACCTTATCACACAACATTCCTCTGGCTTCAGCGCTGGCCCTTTTGATGGGATATTTGGTAAGGCTTTGGCCAAATAGTAGTATTTATTGGTGCTTATATGCATTCTGCTAGGTATGGGATATGATGGTGATGGCACTGTGTTTCAGAACCTCGTGAACCAAGGCCTTCCAGGTCAGTCAGTATAGATCCACATAGTATTCGACTACTGAACCTCCTTTAGCGGTATTTGGAATGTGGCTTACTCCGAAGTCGGTTGGTGGCGCTGAATTGACACTTGGTGGTATCGATAGTACAAAGTACTCGGGCGCCTTGACTTATATTCCAGTCGATCCGTCGACCAACGTGAGCTTCTGAAATCGATATTGGCATTAAACTGCTAAAATTTTGAATTACAGGGATTCTGGCAGCTCGTTTCTAGCCAGTACGCAGTAAATGGCAAGACATCGACAGCGCTCAAGAAAACCACGCATGTCATCTTTGATAGCGGAACCAGCAACGTAAGTCATCTTCCGACTAATCCGGTAAATATAAAAGCTGACATTAGTCGTTTTCAGATCGTGTTCCCCAAAGCCGTCACTGAAGCTCTCTATGCTTTAATCTCGCCCAACATCAAGGCCGTCGGAACCAAGGGCGCATACGGCTTACCATGCTCTCAGATATCCTCGATCACTGCGAAGCTCGACTTTACGTTCACAACTACCGCTGGAAAGGTTCGTATATCTTCACTAATGTCGCCTTCGTCGCTGGCACTAATCACCAACCATACAATCTAGGCTTTTAATCTGACCATTCCGCCAGCGGAGCTCAACGTCGGACCGTTTGCGAGCGATCCTTCGACCTGTCAAACATTGATTAACGCTCAGAGCGGTTATTATATCCTTGGTGGCAGCGTTTTGAAGCATTATTATAGCGTCTGGGACCAGGCCAACTCCCGCATGGGTTTCGCTACTGGTGAGTTGACCGAAGAGGATGCGTTACAACATACTGATTACTTGTGCATTAAGGTTCCCCTTGAAGGTGTTGACAGATAATTTTATATGTAATAGAGATCACAACGAAATTCATTGATAGTTTATCACACTGACAGGGTGAGAATGTATGCGCGAAGCACTTGCCAGAGTTAATGGTGTAGCTAGCGATTCGATGGCGGGCCTTCGCAAGTAATTACATTAGAGATATTTAATACAAACACATAGGGTACAGTACACATCCAAAGAAGCAAATACCCGATGTCTCGCAAATACGATTACAAAACAAGAAAGCACGTAACTACAAAAACAAGAAAGCACCATACTCAAGGACTTGCCGCTCGCGGTGGCCTTGCAGATTCCTTCCTAGCCTTGATCTCCTCCTTGAAATAAGACGCACAGTCCATGAGTTGCTGGCCAAGCATAACGAGTGCTATCGTCTGACTGAACGACCATCCCTTTGCCGTAGCCTCCATGTTCCTGGAGGCCATCTGTTCCGTAGTCACAATCATATAGATCATAGCCGTTAGGCCGCCAAAAGGGGTCATAATCCGCTCGCCAAAAGATCCGCCCGATTCTAAAGGATATAATGTAATGAGTATCTTATAATAAAGATAAACTCGAATTAGGCTCACTCCTCCACTCCCACTGCTTCTTAGCAGCTTCCCGCGCAGCTTGATACTTTGCCTCCGATGCCTTGCCACTAACATAAACTATTAGCCAATAAAGAGATGACCTGAGGGCCGACAGCGCAGCCAACGCCCCAGCAGCAAAAACGAATATCGCAAAGCCCCGGATCCCGGGGTGTGTGGGACTAATGCTCTTCCCGACTACCACGAACTGCGTAGATGACGTTGCGTTACACCCGGGCCCATTTGAGCGGTGGCTAAATGTTGCGGGGTTTGACCAAATCTGGAGACCCCAGTAGCACCAGAAAGCAGTAAAGAGGAAGCTAGAGATGTTAACCGCAAGACCAAGCCTTCGAATCTGTCAAAACGATTGATAAGCTCTGTGTAAGCGCTGAGCGGCGTGCCGGGCAAAAGAGACGTACGTAGCTCGCATTGACGGTTACAAAGGCCGTCATGATTGTTGTAAGCTGCGCACCGAGATCAGCGCGTTCCCGTGAAGCAGGAAATTATTGAAGGACATACCATTGATACAATCAACCCATCGAACAAACTCAGTTCATCCCTTGACCACGCAATAATCGCAGCAATAATCAGTCCACCAGAGACCACGTATGAGTTCCGAGAAGTTTCTCGAAACGCTTTATCGTTATATGGCATCAACGATGCAACGCCCTAACATTCAAAGTTAGACTTTGATTACCATCGGTAGACCTTACTTACCATGCTCAGAAGCGTTTGCACATAAATAGCCACACGAACCTATTAAAAAGTTAGATTAGGCTCAGCAGATCAGCGAGAATAGCTCACCCCAAGCCCCTGAAAATCACAAGGGATGTAAGAATCAAATGTTACGAGATGAACGGCGGTGCTTACCGAAATATCTGGATTTGACACAATGTGAAGACAATAGTCTGGCTTATTATCTGAGCACGATTCATTCATGGCCGCCCAATTCGAGCACTAATGAAGGAGGGAGGGGTATGATGTGGAGGATGCGACCAAACCATCTCTGCGAGCACATCCAAGTTATACAACGCAAGGTGAGGCATTTGATGGGCGAGCACAGGGTAGCTGTTGATGCACAGGATAGACGCCCATGCTTCACCAGCCAAACAAAGGTCGCCCGCCACCACCAAAATATACACTCCTCCGCGCATAGGGCAATCACCGCCTCAAAGCTTAGGTACATCTACTAAGCTTGTTCTAGAGCTGTATCTCTGCGTTATGTCAGAAACTGAAGTAAACCTTGAGCGCGGCACAGATCTTGCATCGGTGAACAGTTAGCTGTTATTGGTTGGTGGGTTATTATATGCATCCATACATAACGCTCCTCATTTCCACTACATGAGGCCTATTGATGAAAACTGTACGTCTTGGAGCATTCATTTGCACTCCTGCGACCTGACAAGTCCGATTGATGACCTCACAAGAGGAGTTGGATGATATTGTTTAGCTGATACTAGCGGAGCAAAGCTACTATAATGATATTCTGGATCTGGAGTCTCGTATAAAAACCATTGTACGTGATTCAATTTATTGATTTGATGAAAGAATCGAATTGCTTACCTCAAATGATAGCCGGGCGGGGAACGGGCGGCATGTGTTTACCCTTGTGTACACACGTGACCCATTGGCAATGATGATGTTTATAGCAACGGCGGGCATCTTGGCCGTAAGTTGTGGCTTCCACTACGATAACGACCAGGCCACAGAAACTCTCCCTCAATCATGCCTCCCCGGACCAGGTCAACGTATGTCGATCACTACGCGATTTACAACTATATGTTGGACTGATGTTAATTTATGCGTTGGTGCTAGGACACAGCGCACGACGCGATCTTCGACAAAGCAGAAAACCAAAACAGAAGCTAGTAAGCAACACTATCTGTGAAACTTATCGAGCGTAGTGTCTAATACTAGTCAGCTCCGAAAGTGACCTCAGGTTCATCGAAGGTTGTTCTTATTGGTACGTCTAGTATAAAGTAGGAGTTTAGGGGCACTATACTAAACGTCAAATAGGCAAGAATAAACCAAGTGGACGTGGTGGTACGAAGAAAGCCCCTCCACCCCCCAAAAGGGCTCGACATGCTGGTCCCGAAGCCGACACTGAAGTAGCCACAGCGCCTAAACGTGTGAACGGCAAGCGTGGCAAGCTCGAGGCTTTCATGAACCTCCCTGTTGAGATATTCTCCGAGGTAGATATGGCCTTTTAATCATACGTATCATCCGTGATCTAACTTATCTGTTTGCAGATCGCAATATACCTATTCCCCCTGGATCTTATTGTACTCGCTCGAACGAACAAGTTCTTCCGCCAGATACTCATGCGCCGCCCGGCTATCCAAATCTGGCGCTCTGCCGAGCGTAATGTGGAGGATCTGCCGCCCTGCCCGAAAGATCTATGCGAACCTCAGTATGCAGCGCTGATGTTCACCAAAAACTGCTCGGTTCGTCCTCTCCATAGTATACTCTCAAGATTGTAGGCTCATGTTTTGTCACCAGATGTGCGGAAAGACAGCTATTCGCCCGATGGATCCTATCCTACAAGTACGGTTGTGTGCAAAGTGTCGGGATAACGAGTAAGTTGCACTTGTGCTCTAGTAGACTGACACGACTGACAAGTACTCGATGGGTTATTTCTAGGGCTGTGTCCACCGAATACGTTACGGAACCTTCTCTGGTATTCTCGTCTCGCAGTACGTTTCGATGCAATTAACCTCCCGCTTGTGCTCACGGACTGTTCGATCGGCTTAGAACTTATGCCTGGAAGGGGTTCGTGGCGATCGTGGTGTTTGTTCAAGGACGCTCGGGCAGTCAAGGATAAACTCAACGCGCTCCAACTTGCGGGAGATCAGGAGGAAACTACACGCTGGAGAAAGGAGAGGCTTGGCATAGTGTCAGATCGGTTCAAGGTCTGAGAATCTTTGGCAAGGCCAGTACATGTGTCTCATTTTGAATTATCTCACAGGAATCAAGGCCTCTCTCCGAATATCTTATGCATGTCGAGGAAGAACACAGCGCCGAGTTGACCGAGCTGAAAAAGGCGCGTCAGACGGAGTAAGTTCAGCTTTCTCGTCACAGTATATGTGTTAACAACGCACCACCCAGTATCGAGTCTCGCCTGTTTGAGCTCGGATGGAAAAAGGGCGATTTTGAGTGTTACGATCGCGCGCGCAGGAGGCAGTGGTTAAACCTTGTGTACACGACCAAACCACTTACTAATCAAAGTAAGTCGCTCAATTATGTTATTACGTTCCAAGGATCCAAGGATTTCTAAAATATAAGCTAGGCTGGGAGGGCCTTCTACCAGTGTTAATTCCCTTCTTAGAACTAAACCACAAGGAGCGTCTTGGGCGGGAGGCAACCCAGCGTTTGAATCAGCGTAGCTCAGTTATGCGCGACTGGATACGTGCAAATACACGCACACTAAGGCCCTTCGCCCAAGCGACGAGGCTGATGGTGTCCGAGGTGACTGATTCTATGGCTTCGGGCTCAACTGGTGGTCACGAACAAACCAGTGTCGCTCAGAATACAACTCAAGTGCGTCTTCCGTCCTTTTTATATTCTAGGGCCGTACGTATTAACCAAAGGTGAAACAAAGGCATCCGACACGCAGGTCCTCAAACAACCATATCCACATATTTACACCATGCAGGCATGGTCTGAATTCAGCGCTCTCGGCGAGAAAGATGTTTCGTTAGAGACATTCAACGTTGAGCTAGAAAGGATGCGCCCTAAACTGGAGGAGCTTATTCAACACTGGAGATCGAATGTCGAGGAAACCCTGGTCAACCTCTTGCTGGGAAATAACGACTCTCAAACGGAAGATAACCAGGCTTCCACCGCCGAGGATCCGCAAGCTCTCGGCGGCAATTTACCTAAGTTTACTCTTTCACTCGGCACCGGTTCGCCTGTTCAGTCACTTGGCACTCTCTCGACCAATATGCAGCAGCTCCTGCGTGCAGACTCAGTATTCAACGCTGAATCGACGGTGTATTTCTATCCCGATGACTTTTCAAATCTGTGGTTCACTGGGACTTATAATACCGACTACACAAGAATCGCCAAAGCCTTCTTATCTACGCTGGGGCGGCCTGATGCGACGTACTTGGAGATGAAAGCTGCTGGCAAAGTGTTCCTTTGCGGAAGGTGTCATTCGAACGAGCGTGGCAGGACATGGAAGGAAATGGTGGGGTTTTTTTCTCTACATGCTCCGGCTGAAGGTTAATGAAATCGTTGGATTAGATTCAACACTACATTGGGGAAGAATTCACTTGGAACAGCGCTCAACGTTGCGCGCGTGTTCGTACAGCCGCTAACTTTACGTATCAGCTCAGTCACGACATCAAAACGGTCAAGCAAGACAAGCCGCTTATCAAGGTGGCAACCAAGGAGCAGGCGCAGCCAGTCCCGGGGTACCATCATGGCCCATACTATGCCTGTCAACCATGCAAATCCGTTGGCCTGTCCTATATAGGGAAAACAGGTCACATCTTGGGTCACCTGGAAGACGCGTGAGTCAAGTTTGGGCATGCAGTGGAGTGCTTCTTAGAACTAATTGATATAATTGATAGACATCTGGTAAGCGAACCTGATCTGGGTGTCCATTACAAGTGAGTCGGAAGTTTGCCAGAGGTATTGCAGGCTCTCGTGGGATTTTTTCATATGTTTGTAGTTTTCAGTGGGGGAAAAAGTATTCAGAATCGGAGTTGTATTGGTTAAATATTTTCAATTCCTATGTTTCTCACAATGGGGGGTCACCAGGCCATTATCGCTACCAGAACAGCCAACCAGCGCTTATTTTTAGCCACCAAAGCTCACTAAAGCCGTCGTTGAGCCAATCTTACGCGGCTTTAGCAGTCATATGGATCTTTATAGAGATCGAGGGGGTCGTTTACAGTTTTTCCCTGAAATGTAGAAATTTAACAGCCGCGCGTCAGAAGCTGGTAACAACGATTTGTGAAACAAAAAAGGCGCTGCTGGGTGAGCCATGCCAGGCCCTATTCTCATCTTGGGTTGAAATTGGATAGTGTAAGTTCGATATGAAGTACCATAAATACGTATCATTAGTTACGGACATATCACTAGTTATGGGCTTGAATCGTTTGGAAAAACTGTTTCAGCATTTCGACCCCGTCTAATGGTGCGATTGCTGCCACATGTCCGTCTGGCCGTACAACCACAACACAACCTTCCGGACCGATGCCAAAGGCGCGGTAGGCGGTCCCCCCACCGCTGGTCTCGTTGAGCGCAACGTCGTCCATAAATACCGTGTCCCAGTGCGAGCGCAACTTTTTGGGAGTATCTGTATACTCTGAACTTTCCTTTTTCGAGAGCCTGAAAAACCAATTGCATCTTTAGTTGTTCCTCCAACCCAGATGGTTTGATAGTCACTCACATGATGGTATATATTTGGACCATAGCGCTACTGATACTGGAGCCACTGCTTCCAGCTATCCACTGAGAAATATCATTCGACAGCGTTTCAATTGTTTTTGCCTGCGTTTTTTCTTTGACGTCCCCCGTGAAAACCAAAAGCTTAAAGCGGAAATCGGACTTGAGGAGATCGTGGGTAGAGTATGGACGGCAGTCAGCTGTGCGGAGAATAACTTGATGAGGCATCCGCTGGGGAGAGTAGTCGTTATATCAGCGGCATATAATTATATAAGAGATCTACTGACCTGGCCGATTGGGATTCCTAATGCAAGTGCTTGGTTGGTTGTGTCGACAATATTAGACGGCGGGTACTGAATCGTAGTCCCGCTATAAGCAATTCGGTCATTTCAGGCACGATTGTTCGTCGAATCTACTCACGTTGTCAACCCAGTTAACTTGAGCATCTCGCTGGTGGGAAAGGTGGCCAGCATACATAAGCGAATGAGTAATCGAGAACGAGTATATGCTACTTACTCCGCGTTGTTTCCCGGAATCTTTCCCGACATAACCTGTGCAATCCTCTCGTGGAGTTGCATCAACTCTTGGGCAAACCCACGGCGCTCGGACTCATACTGCATCCATTAGCTTAGTCCCGACTGCGCATAGAACTAACTTACAGTGCGCAACAAGTCTTCTCCAGCCCAGCCTTTCAAGACATGTACCAGCTTCCATGAGAGGTTGAATCCATCGCTCAGCGCAGCATTCATTCCCTGGCCCGCATGGGGGGAGTGGGTGTGGCCTACATTATATAGCTGGTTAGATCTTGATAGCGAGGTTTCTTGCACCACATACAGGCGTCTCCAACGATGAAAACACGACCTTGGCCACCCTCATATCCCGAGGCAAGTCGCTGTCCGATGACATACGCACCCCACCAGTCTGGTTCGCCCATAAAGTCGATTCGGTATGGTTGGAAGATCTCTTTGACAAGCTGAAAAGAACGTACAAGATCATAAAGCATACATGAACCTACGATGAATTGAGTACATACCTCTTTAATTTTGTCCGCCTGTATTTTTGTACGGTCGATTCGCCCGGTCGTAGGGTCCACCCCCACGTCTGTATTGATAATTTGAACATTGAAGCGAACCAAGTCGTCCTCTCGGGGCACAAGAACGCCGCGCTTCACACAGGGCACCGTTAAGTTAGATTGATCGCATACAGAATAGCTAGTACTCACTCGTCCGTTGTTTTCGACAACAGATATATTCCGAACGTCTGGAAAGTCTGTGTCCACATGTGTGTCTATTACACCCCAGACCGCATCTTCCGTATATTCATAAGCACCCAATATAACCTTGAGATCAACTAGCGATGCACCTACCGGATGTATCCCCAACCATATCTAGCCCAAGTTGCCCGCGTGTCCAGGAATGCGCTCCATCGCACCCCACCACATACTTTGCCTTCACCGTCTCAGACCACCCATCAGCCCTCGCCAAAGTCACGGTAACAGGGTATTCCGAGTTGAGAGAAACCGAGAGTTGAGTCGGCTGCGTGCCTTGCTCCACAATAACCTTGCGCGGCTTCACCGACTCTGATTCATTCTCAGGTCCAACCGTCAAACCACGCACGGCCTTCTCCCCAGATCCCATAGCCTCCCGAAAGACACCTTCGACCTCGCTTTGCGGATAGCCAAGCGTGTATTTGAACCTACTTTCAACCCCAAGGTGAAAGTCTCGTCGGTTTACGCGTGCGATGTGTTGATTCGAATCGCCCGTGTATGTTGTGATGCGGTAGAATTGGTGCGCATGTCTGAGGATAGGTTCAAGTAAACCAAGGCTCTATGGGTTAGTTATGGCTAACTTCAGTACTACTCTTGTGTGATGTAAGAACTGAAACATACATCTAGTATTTCAATACCGCGAACCTGGATAGCGTCTCCCTGTCCTTTGCGTAGACGTTCATCTTTACGGTCGATAATTCGAACCGTAAACCCTGCCTGGGACAAGTTGAACGCACACATCAAGCCCGCCGGGCCTGCACATGAAAGCCACAGGTTCATTTACGAAGAGTAATGTCAAGAAGAACAAGACTTGCCGGCGCCAACAATCAGAACGTCGGCGGTTGATTCGGAAGCCATAATTGAGAAAAGTGATTATTGTAGTAATGTTGAGCAAAGGAGCTCTGGCCTTCAAATGCCCTTGGGCTCCAGTATTTAAAAAAAATCGAGTTACGCCGTTTACCAAGGTGAACCGGAATACTGAGAGAAGACAAGACGCGTACGAGACCGCAAGACCAGCGGGGCGACCAAATTCTAGGTGTCGATTCCAAGGGATGATACAGAAAAGATTTTTAGTCGAAATCGTTACAACGCAGGTTGATTGGCAGAGCTATGACGCTCAATTTCGCGGACGGTGGCTGCAGAATCGGCCAATGTGACCGTTCCATCCATCCGGAGTCGGCGGTTGCCGAAACTCCTTGCGGAGGCACGTATTTCATTTAGGGGTTGAATGCACCTTGCCCACACAACTGGTTCTTGCGTCTCACCTCTCACTGCTCGCCATCATCGACAGAATCACCAACTACGTCTCGCCTTAATATTTCTCTCGAGGAGGTTAAGACAACATACTTAGCAGCCATATATTGTGAGAAGCCAAAGCGAACGGTTCAGTGCCCAGGGTCGCTATTCTTGCCCGGCAGGTGTGTTCCGGCTTCTGCGTCCCTTGGCATACTGTTACCACTCATACACTTAAAAGCCTGCGGCTTCCGTCCCTGCCAACACTTCCTAGCTTGTCCAGATAACGTTCTCATCGTCCCTAAGCGCCGGTTGGCAACACCAGAGTTCGACATTACCCCTCGTGAGCTCCATGTCACTGATTACTAGTTTAATACCCCTCCCGGGTGTATTCGAGCTCGAGGGTGTTGCAAAAGGTCTCATTGCACTACTGAAGGTACGAAACCACCCACCAAGTTGATTAAGCGCTGACTAGGACGATAGGATGAAGACGACTATACGACCAAGGGCAAAGCCCTCATGGAGCTACTTGAGTCTATGACAAAGTGCGCGTGCAGCATGGACAACCTTGCGGACTTTACTCGGTACGTACTAGATGTGATCGTAGGCAACTTTGTAGACTCAGGTTGCAAGAATATTCCCCAGCGATCTTCTCGAGATTCAGAAGGACCTCAAAGCGGCCAACAAGTCAAAGTCTCGGCAGCGGAAGCTAATGGTTTGGGATGACCTCGCCACCAAGCTCCAGCAGAAGATGCTGTTCACTACGGTATAATGGCTGCATGTCTTCGTTGGAGTGTGGCTGACTCGGGTATACAGCTGAACCTCGTCGCTCAGTCGCACAAAGCTCTGACGGAACAAAGAGTTGGACTCTCACATCAGCGCGAGGTATTCGCTTTGGGCATCTACTTGGTTGAAAACTGACGGTTACTATATAAGCTTATCAAAAGTCACCAGATCACAAATGATGCCGAGATACACACGAGGATTTGGCCAAATACAGAGCATCAACACTGTTCTCCCGTACTCAAGCCAGTCAAGATCACGCTACGCTCTGGTCGACTCGAGCAGACGGAGGTTTCGTACCTAACATTTGCTGAGGACTCGGAGGGCACAGCGCACGAGGCAAGTACCCGACAGAGAGTGCTCCCAAGCGGATGAACCGACTTTGTCTTGAGGTAGCGTGTAGAAGAAGAAGTCAAGTATATTTGTGGGCTGAAGCATGTTTGGCTTCTTGACTATTGCTTATGCTCAACCCCGCTCTTCAGGCACGTCAACGT
>MU132191.1:0-19389 GCA_015039395.1 Ceratobasidium sp. AG-I
TTGGTAATCTCCTCCACAGTCCGTATCCTCAAACTCGACCGTCCAGACTGCAAGCACGCGCGACCAATCAAATACCTTGCAATGCTGCCTGTCACCTGGTTAATTACCGGGTGAGTAAAATGAAATGAGCTGTCTTATGTCCAAACACCTTGATTGCACTCATCAATCAAATCAAATCTCCACAGCTCGTCTCGCGGGATCGGACTCGAGTTGGTCACACAACTCGTACAAAACCCAAATCATGTCGTATTTGCGACATGCCGGAACCCTGAGAACGCAGCGCGCTTGCACGAATTGGTGAGCGGCGAGTGGGAGGGTGAGCGAGGTAAGATGCATATAGTGCGATTGGACGTGACGCGCGAGGAGTCGATTGCCGAGGCTGCTATGAAAGTGGGCGAGCTGTTGGGCCAGGTCGGGCAGATTCCTGGACAGGCCGGCCTGGATTATTTGATTCAGAACGCGGCGATTGTAAGTGTTTTTATATTTTGTCCATGCTAGACAAGTCGAGGTTCTTATGCAAATTTGGCCTGTAGACGTTACCAGTGAGTTTCACTTGCCCCTTGGCATCTATTTTAGTTGTCTAAAGAAATTTTTATGTTCTCAGGGGGACGGAGACGACTCACTCACTCTCGAGGCGTCGTCCTTCAATGAGATCATGTCAGCCAACGTCCTGGGACCAGCGCTTATCATGAAGCATCTGCACCCGCATCTGAAGAAAAGCTTTCGCCCAGTTGTGGTAAATACGTCTTCTGGGTTGGCATCGATCTCGAGGGACTTAGGGGCTAGGTCGACGAGTTACAGCATTAGCAAAGCGGCCTTGAACATGCTGGTATGCTTTACTTCATTTCAACACCGAGCAGGTGTATTCGAGTTGATGGCATCGCTTTTCAGACTTACAAGCAAGCTAAAACGTGCCAAGCGATGATTGTAGTGGCCGTGCATCCGGGATGGGTCAAGACAGGTATGTCGCAGTGTCGAATCAATGCTCGCTGTATGCCCGTTTATTTTGCGGTAAACATCAGATATGGGGACGAGCGAGGCTCCGCTAGAGCCTTCGTATGTTGTGCGCGAGATGATTGAGTTCCTGCAGCGCGTCACACTGGGGGAGTCGGGGAAGTTCTTCCGCTATGATGGGGAACTGGAAATCTGAGCTTATGCCATCTATAACATATGTACGAAGGTCGAAACGATTTTGGAGCTTGTGATTACCAACTCAAATGTTCTCCACCTATGGGTCGTACGATTAGTCGCCTAATCCGGGGTGTTCCTCGAATTAAGAGAACGAACAGCCTTGGAACTGTACGAATTAACGCACACACCCGGAAGCTACATGTCTGAATCTCTCCCTCGTCCCTCGGCACTCCTCTGCACCACATCTCCAGAATGAATCGGTAAAATCTTCATCTATGCCATCCCAGCTCGAGGCGTTATCATCAGTGAAAGTGATAGCATACGCGGTCTAGTCGACATCAAACCATCCACAGACGTTCTAGTGCCGGAACGTCAACCGCAGGGCATAAGGCGGTTTCCAGAAGTGCTCAATACAGACTTAAATTGATTGAAAGTATGAGCCGGTTAGCTGATAACGATATAATTTCGCGCACTGTAGTGAGTCAGTGTTGGTAGACTGAGTCGGCGCGGAGAAACCAACAGATTAAGGCCTAAGAGGGAACTGGATAAGCATATAGATCCAAAAGTAGCATTAGGCGCAAACAGAGAAGCTAAGCACGTCGCCAGCCCCATGTATTCAGTCTATAGGTTTATGGGGGTAACCTTGACGTAACATTTGGCAGTTACACGTCAGGAAAAACCGCCGGATCAAATTACCGGTAATTACTTCTAATTTACCGGTTTGCCCATTTTGACTTCCCCCCACTTTTATTAGCTGACATTTGCCTCCGTTTGCCTCATTTTCCCTGGGCAAATGAGGCAAATTTGCCTTAATTTGCATCTTAGGCTGTGCTAGGTCATGAAACCGACACGTTTTGCCGGTTTCCGGCAAATTTGCTTGCCGGTTTTTTCCTGACGCATTCACAACAAGTAGTTCCAGATTCTCGTATTCTGACTTTCACAATCCTTACACCACTTGTTTCCAACTTCCGCCTAAACAACCCAGAGTCCCTCGTCAGTGATGGTCCTCATCTGCATTCATTGACCATAGTCAGGGACAAAGGACTGCTGTCATGCTGATTTGATGAGCTCACAATGTCCCGGACACAGGCCGTGCTCGGACGACCCTCCAGCTTATATATCCAGCATCTTGTTAGCAGTGACCATAGCTTGTCTCCGTCCTCGCTACCTGACGGGATGCAATTTTCTGGCCGTGCAGGATGCTGTGTCTTCCTCGTGGTGGCAGAAAGAACCTCAAGATCATTTTTTAGCTCAGCGTATGGAACTTCATCTGGGAAACTGGGAAAACTTAGCTGGGGATAGATAGCGCTATCTAGCATATCTAGTTGCTCTAGAAATTCTAGGGAGGTCCCTAGCAACTAGCACTAGATGTTGCTATCTAGCAGTCCAAGGGAGCTATCTAGCACATCTAGCGCGATCTAGCTGTGATCTAGCAGCGATCTAGCTGTGATCTAGCTGTGATCTAGCACCATCTAGCACCATCTAGCAAAGGCACCTTACCATATTAGGAAATTCCCAAAAAAGGAAATAGGTTTAGAATTAAATAACAAAAATCTTATATTATTTTTATGCTGACTAATCAGGGTCCAATTTCAAATTCCCAAAATGGCCCTCTTGGTTGCAGGCACATGAATTTTTGATCAAGTGCCCCTTTCCCCCTGAGTGAACTCAAGCCCCTTTTGACCCCTTTGCCCCCCTGCCCAGCTACCCCCTTGCCTCCCCTGGGGGTGCTTTCTAGCATATAGTCCAGTTGGTCCACAGGGGACAGAAAACTGCTGGCTAGTTCAGGAGATTGATCAGTATTGGCAATATGACTAATCCATCAAATTCCCTTTCTCAGATAAGCCATATTAGGTCAGTTGCTAGATGGTGCTAGATGGTGCTAGATCACAGCTAGATCACAGCTAGATCGCTGCTAGATCACAGCTAGATCGCGCTAGATGTGCTAGATAGCTCCCTTGGACTGCTAGATAGCAACATCTAGTGCTAGATGCTAGGGACCTCCCTAGAATTTCTAGAGCAACTAGATATGCTAGATAGTGCTATCTATCCCCAGCTAGGTTTTCCCAGTTTCCCAGATGTTGTCCAGTGATCGTCTCCTATTCTCAACAGTTTCAATCTGAGATAAATATAGTAAACAAAGGCTAAGCGTACCATGATTGTCTAAAATGAGAAGAACGCAAATATGTTAATATATAAAGCCTGTTCTAGCGTGTTTCAATCACATACCATGCCAAGCGCATACATGTCGGTTGAAAAGCTTTGCGCCACATTTTCCTCTATCATGAGCTCTGGCGCCTACACGAACTTGGCTCAGTGCCGGTAATAATTTCCTCAGGTAATATCCTACTGCCCAACGAGTTGTTGTTCTAGGTTCTTTGTTGGTTTGCGCGAATTGTAATGTAAGGATGTCGCACGGGAATTTTGCCGGACTCCCGCACCCGCACGCGGGATTCCGGCACCTTTGAGCCTATCCCGCACCCGCACCCGCACCCGCACGCCGGAAGCCGGAATTCCGGGGGTATTCCCGCACTTTTTCCACAAAAGTCATCACATCATCATGTGTAAAATACCATTAAATGCGCATAATTCCAGGCTTTCAGAATATATACATATCACCCTCTGAATAAATTCACACATGTTGCAAATCCATAACATCTACTAGAGATATATTCCCCAGGCATCGCTCCCCTTCTGTGGCTTCCCATGATGCGATATCCACTAGCGTGAGAGTGTATACAGTGTACCTGCATTTATGACAACCTACTGGCAAAGTTTCAGGCGAAACCAATCAGTGGATCATAGTAAACATTCAAGGTCATGTTCATATAATCCCCCTGTATGGTAATCCATGATAGCATGAGCATTAGGCTGTTTCACACATTTCAAGTGAGTAGGATCTATCTAATATACATGAAAGAATAGATCTAGAACATATCTCACTTGTAGCTGTTCCCTATCTTCAGCATTGTACTTAACTTACCTTTGTCAAGTAACACTTGGTTGCCAGCTTAAGTCCACTGGGACTTGTGAATATGAACCACAACAAAAAAGTGATGAAAACTGTACTAGGGCAATCTGACATTGTGATTAGAATGTACTCATTAGAATCTCTCAGAGAAGTCTTGTTAATGTTGCAGGGGGCATTTTCCCAGGGGTTTTAGCCCCTGGGCGACATATTTCCCCCCTTTATACCACTTCCCCTGCCCCAAACTGTCTGAGAAGTGACAGATAGCCTATTTAGACATGGGCGCACCTATCGCACCCGCGGGAGCGGCATTCTGACGGTGGGATTTCTTAGTGCATGTGGCGCTTTTCAGGGGGTTTTCCCCTCCTGGATGTATTTCCCCTGTTCTGAGGTCTGAATGAATTATTTCAACATATATGAGTATATATTCCGAGAGCTGTGAATTATGCGCATTTTATGGTGTAGCTCACATGTATTTGTGGTGGAGTTTCAGTACCATCAAAACTGGCAAAACTTGCATTCTGTGATGCTAGGTGTATTTCTACACGATTGAGGCCAAATAAAATGCTAATAAATCGGAAAAAAGTAGGCTAGCATGTGCGGGAATAGGCGCGGGTATTGGCGCTTAAATCGCCGGAATTTGCGGGATTCCGGCGGAATTCCCCGCAGCAAAATCGAGTTCCTGCACCGGCACCGGCACCCGCATCGCTGGAATTTGCCGGTTTTCAGGTGGCCGGAATCGCTTTTTCCAGCGTGCGGGATTCCCGCGCGACATCCTTATTGTAATGTACTTTTTTGCAATACGGCATTCCCGAAGCCGGCAATCAACGCCGTCTGGTTACCAGAGATTAGCACATTTGACTTCATCACTGTGGTAAGCAAGCACCCTTTCGAGTTTCCGACCCACCTACCCCTCTGAGACCACCGTGTACCTGGAAGATGAGAAATTAGGAAGAGAAAACGGAGGAATTCAAGCACTCACAATATTTGTAGCATGTAGATGTGCTAGACCTTCACATATATTGGTACTCTATGAACAAATAGGATTCTTGGTTAGAATTCTAGAATTAGGTAGGTCAAGGACAAACTATTCGGCAGCGATCCTCCTCGGGATGGGCTTGGAGGTACCAGGGAAGGTCTCCGTTCTCCATCCAGTAGTGTCGCATCCCTGGATCGACCCCCTTAATTTTATTCCCTTATTGTCGAATTTATCCGGCACCTATCGGAACAGTTCCTAGGTCACATGATCCTGGCGCCTGTTACCTAATCCCCTGGAAT
This sequence comes from Ceratobasidium sp. AG-I, assembly GCA_015039395.1. Taxonomy (NCBI): domain Eukaryota; kingdom Fungi; phylum Basidiomycota; class Agaricomycetes; order Cantharellales; family Ceratobasidiaceae; genus Ceratobasidium; species Ceratobasidium sp. AG-I. The sequence goes on from MU132191.1 coordinate 5,378, forward strand.
TCCCTTGGAGTTACTAAGGCAAGACATTGCTTCCCTAATATTCCGTCTCCATTGTTCCCGCTTAGCAACGGACGCTTCCAACTTCTTATCGCACTGTTGTACATCCCTTTATCTATCGCACCATTGTTAGTTTACGCTTCTTATTTGTATTAGAGTACTATATATACAGCAGGATTTCGACTGAGGAGACTCAAGTTGAAATACCTTGACATTCCCCCATTACTACCTAGGTCCCTCTGCACCATTGCAAGGAACAAGTCCTCGGGTATATACACCCTCCACAGTCCATCGCTCCATAGTAGCTACCAACCCCCTCTCAATTAGGGATGTCACGCGAGCAACCCGCACGCGGGAATACTCGCGTTTGCAGGCACAAATACCCGCAAATACCTGCGTGCGAGCAGCGAGCGCAGGTGCGGGTTTGGAATTTTTGGAGCGGGTTGCCTGCAAATTTCCGCTGGGTTACCCGCACTTAAGCGCTGGTATACCCGCAGATACCCGCAAAAATCTGCGGGTAAATCGATAAGTAAACGCACGAAAGCGTGCAACTTTACTGTGCGAGGGGGGACTCAAAGTGCACACTGGGGAGAATGAGTGTACCCAAATCCCATCACATTATGTTCATATCATGCTCATTAAATGCGCATAATTCAGCGCTCTCGGAATATGTACATATCATGATGAAAATATATTATCCTGGGGGTGAAATACATGATTTACTGCTGGGGAGGAAATTACCCCTAAATAGCGCCACAAGCACTAAGCAATCTCACCAGGGAAACATTGCTCCCTTGTACTATTTACATTCAAGCATCATATAAGAGTCTATATACAGAATTACAGCTCAATCAGGCTACTTGAAGGTGCTCAAACAGGGGATACAGTGAGAATAGGGGCTAAACCTCGCATAAATCCCCCCCTACAGTATAAATGGGAATGCTACAAAGAAATCCAATGAGTACATTATACTCAACATGTTTACTTACCATAGTTCGCTACCTTGGAACCTATCTCATACTGAGATTGGGTGAATCATACAAGGGGGATTTACTCTGAGCCTATGGTACACTTGAGACTTTGAGTCACATAAGTTCACATGAATCCTGAGGGCCTATAGATGAGATTTTTGGTACACAGAGGTTTCCAAGCACTCTAAATATAATGTATGATTTCAACTTGCCTAAATTGCTTTAGTTCTATTGCCACTACAAGGATATCAGGATAGGGGGGTGGTTTCCCCCTTCAGTGCATTTCTCAACCTATGCTCATTGGATTGCCGCCCAACTGCGTACATAGATTCTAGCGCCCCTAGAGCAGTATATCGTTACTTTAGATCTGTCAGAATCTCTTTGATTGGGCTTCAGTGATGGCTGCGATAGTGATACATTATTTACAGAATGTATTTCACGCGTTTCCCTACCTAAACAAATTATTTCTGCTAGTGTGAAAGCATATTCAGAGTCAGCTGAATTATGCGCATTTAATGAGCCATACATCTTTCCGATGTTATGGGTTTGAAGGTCAGTCATTTATCATGTCGTGCACTCAAATCCCCCTCGCAGCTGTTACAGACACGTTGCGGGCACGAGCGCGGGCGCCGGATGGAGATTTTGGCGCCGGATTCCCGCGTGCGAGCGCGGGAATTGCAGGAAATGCTCGCCCGACATCTCTAATCTCAATACTCTAAGTCACACCTCCCATTCAGGGGTCGCGACAAGTAGGATACCATCCCAATCTGGTCGCGGAACTCCACAAATCCGAGTAACCCAAGTATATTTGGATGCCAGCACTTGGACCACGTATACAGCTCTTGAGCCGTGTGCTATATTGTCAAGGGGTCAACAAACATGCTAGACGTCAAGATGTGATACCTTGAGTGGATTGTATGTTTCTCCAGCATCAGGGGGTGACCGTATCATCTTGATCGCGACCCAGGAACTATCGATGAGCTTGCCACGGTAGATGTCGGCATAGCCACCGTGTGCCACCAGTAAAGCGCTGCACGAGGCCAGATCCAGGCTGGTTGTGATATTCTGGCAGCCGTGGTCTTCTGGGAAAGTGACAAGTTCAACCATAGGCTTATAATCTAGAATTAACATGAGAAATGGTTGGATATACTAGGGTTAGCCTACCATGAAGTTGCTGATTTTTAAAAATGATTGAGTCAACGCAATGTTGGAAGTATGTCACAGCCCTCTTGGCTTGACTTAGGTGTGTTTTGATGTGTTGTTGTTGAGCTATCAAGTGGCGTTCTACAGCCCTTAGTCCTGACAATGGACTCAAGGGATACGATGTTGAGGGCTAAACCCGAGGAGTTGTTGTTATACAACGTAATCTCTAGTCTTAAGAGTTTTGGAGGATGGTACAAGTGATGCGCTAAAGCCGTCACTTATAGTACTGTCCTGCCTTCACCCCTATGAGGGGAGATTGATGAGGTAGAGCAAGCTGGAGATCCCAGGCTTGCTCACCCTTCTTTTATACACAAGAGGTGTACAGCCTCGTAAGTACATGTGAAAGTCTATCTACCAGTAAGAGCGCACAGAAGCGCAAGGTGAAACACAAGAGTCACCATGGGGCGTGGTCTGTGCGTAAGATCCAAAGGAGTGTTTGTGGTCAGGTGTTGTAAGCCACGAGTCCGTGTCCGAACGAGTCAAAGGCCAGGCCTTAGATGAGAGAAAGACACAAAAAGGAAAGAAAAGAGTCCGGTGGGTTACAACATTACCCCCCCAAAAGTGTCCGATAGCGGAGCTAAAGGGCACAAAAGCGCAAAACACGACAGAAAGTGCAAGTCCCAAAGGACAGAAAAAGGGCTGATTAAAAACTAACGCAAACTATTACAAAACATATGACAAACAGCAAGGTAACGTTCGGCGACAGACAATCCATCCATAAAGGAGAGGGACACATGTCTAGTTGCGGAGTGCTTTGAGGGCGTATTCGGCCACCACGTTGTTAGCGCGGAAGGTCTTGAAGCGGACCCAGTTGTTGTCGGATGGTTCCGCCATTGACTCGTCTTCGGAGATCGTGCCATCCTCACTGGCCAGTTCGAGTCGGGCTTTGCTTGCCCTCTTGGCTATGAAGGCCTGGCGGATCTGGGCCATGTCCTCCTTCCCCAATCCCACACCTTCAACAACCTTGTTCACTGTGGTGGCACTAATACCTAGTGCCATAGCCTCCTGTACCTCCTCCTCCACCTGTTTGGCGGCCTCCCGTTCCTTTGCCTTAAGCTCCGCTCGAGCACGCTGGTTACGGACACTGTACATGTCCCACTCCTCGTGCCCAACATGCTGTGGGCAATACTCGTTGGCCTGTCGCTTTGCCTCTGCCTCCTCCTCCATCTGTGCTTTTAGACGCTCCATATCCTCGTCCAGGGTCCGCTGGGCATTGTCCCAGGCGCGCTGATCTACATCGGGAAAACACCCCCCTTCTCGGGAGAACTTGCAAGTGCTCTGAGTGGAGCGAGTGGCCCAAGGTATGGTCGCTATAAGCAAGTACCAGCGAGCACTCAGCGAGTGCGGCGAGTGGCTGAGTCAGCAAATCCGAACCAGTGTAGATATAACAAAAAACCTAACTTTGTGAATATCCAGCCGTTTTGCGAGATTATTGCGCCATTGGAAGCGCAGCAAAAAGTTACCCTAGCAAGCATCTTTGAGCATATACCGAGGACGAGCTTAACAGGTGTTCTTGCAGCAGACTTGTAGCCTGGGATTGGAGCAAGTCACGTGACCATTCCAGCCACAAAAACTCAGACCGCCATTCACTCTCAAATTGGTGGCATATGCTCTGCGGCATAGAACATCGGTAAGGTAACTTTTTGCTGCGCTTCTAATGGCGCAATAATCTCGCAAAACGGCTGGATATTCACAAAGTTAGGTTTTTTGTTATATCTACACTGGTTCGGATTTGCTGACTCAGCCACTCGCCGCACTCGCTGAGTGCTCGCTGGTACTCGCTTATAGCGACCATACCTCGGGCCACTCGCTCCACTCGGAGCACTTGCAAGTGCTCCCGAGAAGGGGGGTGTTTTCCCGATGTAGCGACTCCTTGAACTGCTCCCTATCCATCTCTTTGGCCATCAGGAGGCACCAGACCTCCTCCTCGTCCCGTTCGGTGATTGCGCCCGCATATGTTGCTGGCACCTGAGTCTTCCACTCCTCCCCCCTATCCTGGAGCCACCTCCCAACCGTCTCCCATGAGACGTTGAATTGCTTGTTCTCCCACACCACCTCCGCCGTCTCTGCTATTGTCGCGTCCTTAGACCGACCCCTCTACATTTTCTCCATTTTCTCAAATTTATTCGGCGCCTATCGGAGCAGTTCCTGCGTCACATGACCTCGGCGCCTCTGACTTAGCAGTTTAAGGAACCCTCGGAGTATCCTCGGGATTACTAAGGCTGTGCTACGCTTCTCTCATATACGGACTCTATTGTTCTAAGCTTACCTACAGACACTTCTCGCTTCTTATCGTCCCATTTGTATATTCCTTTATGACTCGTACCATTGTTCTCACATGCTTCTTATTTGTATTAGACTAGTATATATACAAGCAGGATTTCGACTGAGGAGACTCAAGTCAAAATACCTTGTCGATTCCCCAATTACAGTACCAGCTATAGTAAAGGGCTTAAGAGCATTTACTGCTGAGAACCAAGTAAGGAACACGTAAGCGTACTGTCCGGAACCCTTGTGTTCACTCTCCCTATTGCATAGTCACCCCCCACCTTGGGTCGTGACAGCTATCCTCCGCCTTGACTCTACTACCACCCTATGTACTGTATCCACTATGTATCCCCTGCACACAAAGTGCTTCACCCACCACGCCTCCTCGCTCCCCGTCAGAGGTGGCGCATCCTCCCCCACCCACTCCAGCGTCCCCTTTACGGGATGCTGGACCCTCCATATGTCCCCCCAGGCCCCCTCCGTCCTCATCCAGACAAGACAATTGCGCTCAATGCGCGGTATGTACTCGAGGACTGCGCTCGGGTCGATTTGTTGGGCGAGATCGTAGGACTCGGCGAACTACTGGTCCTGGGCGGGTTTGATATCTTTGCCGCGTTCGCGGGCTTCGAGGTATTGGAGCTTGGCCGTGATGGCAGCCGCCGAGAGCTCAGTGGCGAGGGTAAACTTGGCGAAGGTTGACATTGCTGGTTTGGTTGTCTGTTTGAATGCGGGGTGGTCAATGGGGAACCAAGAGCTGGCGTTGGCCATGGCTTACTGGTTGGTTTGGTTGTTGAGGCTGGAGTTGGTAGTAGCTGGTGAGGCTGAGTAGAGAAGACGACTTCGCTGATGTCGGTTGAAATAGTCCTGCCCTGTTCTTTTATAGGCGTCGGAAGGGGTCGTTTGTACCCCTTAGGTGTGGGAGCGGAAGGATTATCCGCTAGGAATTGCGCCATTATGTCGTCTAGTTCCGCTATCTTCTCTCATCGTTCCATGGTATCTTCCTCCGGGCCATAGCCCTTCCACCGGACTTGGTAGAATAGTCCCTTCTTCCTTCCTGTGTCTTTCTGCTCCCATGACACTACCTTCTCTACTTTGTATTCTTCTTCGCCTTCTTCCGTTATGACCGGCGGCGGAGCCACCTGTCCCCGATGGAATGTGTTGTCTTCCTTGAAGGGTGAGAGAAGATTGATGTGGAACACGTTGTGGATCTTCATTGTCTGGGGAAGTTCCAATCGATAGGCATGAGATGAAATCTTTTTGGTTATTCGGAAGGGCCCTATCTTTTTTGCGTCTAGCTTCTTGGCGGGTCTTCTGGTTTTGATGTTAGATGTCACCAGCCAGACCTTCTTTCCTACCTCGTATTCCAATTGGATACCTTCTTCCGCTTTCTGATGGTATTCCATAGCAGCTTTTGCCTCCTCCCATACCTCTCTCATGTGTTGTTCCATGGAGTTTGCTTCAGGGACATTGGTGTCGATCCTGGTCATATCCCACCGTGGATGCACCTATCTCAGCAGCCCTGGTTACCTCGACTCGACGTTTGTCGACACAACCTACCTGACTGCTAACCGATACTTGTCAGGTTAGAGGTCACCACCCAAGAGTAACAACATCGCTGACTTGCGTCACCTTAGATGTTTTACTATATCTCTTACACTGCAAGGCTGCTGAATGGCCAAATATGTACATGACTAGTCATCATATATGTATACGACTAGTTGTCAGGTATGTGTACGACTAGTTGTCAGGTATGTGTACGACTAGTTGTCAGGTATGTGTACGACTAGTTGTCAGGTATGTGTACGACTAGTTGTCATATATGTGTATGACTAGTTGTCATATATGTATATGACCAATTGACGACGCGTCATTTCAGACTGCAACCAGAGTAATGCAGCTGAGGCAAGACAGTGCAAGCAATAGAATGCCAGGGAAGTGTTGCTTTAGCTGCATTGCTCAAGCTGATGTCTGAATTGACATGTCATTGGCAGCAACACTAAGACAATGTGGCCTTAGTGCTGCTACTAATGACGTGTTGATTGAAGCTGCATTGTTCAGATTGCAGTCTGAAATGATGCGTCGTCAACTAGTTGTATACACATATGACAACTAGCTGTGTACATATTTGACGACTAGTCACATACAAATCTGACAACTAGTTCCATGCAAATCTGACAACTAGTCGTACAGATATCTGACAACTAGTCGTATACATATCTGACAACCAGTCGTATACATATCTGACGACTAGTCGTAAGCATGTCTGACGACTAGTCGTAAGCATGTCTGACGACTAGTCGTAAACATATCTGACGACTGGTCGTACACATACATGACGACTAGTCATAAATATATCTGACAACTAGTCGTAAGCATGTCTGACGACTAGTCGTAAACATATCTGACAACTAGTCGTAAGCATGTCTGACGACTAGTCTTAAACATATCTGATGACTAGTCGTACACATACATGACGACTAGTCGTAAACATAGTTGACAACTAGTCGCTATTTGCTTATGACTTGCTACAAAACTAGATGACTAGTCATACAACTTGACAACTAGTAGTATGACTGTATGACCTTTTCCATGAGTGTTCATGTGACCAGTTATATAACACTGTGACTTTTATTTGACTGTTCATCCAACTCAAAGTAAGGATGTTGCCCAGGAGACCCGCACCTGGGCATTCCAGGAAGCCCTCCTGGAAAAACCTGGAAAAGCCCGGCTCTGGGCAGCAGGTGCGAGCACAGGAATGGTCAAATTGACAGGGATTCCTGGCAAGCATCCCATGGATTCCCGCTGTTAATCACCCAGATGCCCGCCAATGACCGCAGAGAATGGAGAGTATATGCGACGTAAGACGCTCCATTTTATGCAATTCATTACATATTTCTCCGCCCATTGGTTCGCCCCTGCGTGCCTGTTCTCTGTCAGGTCACTTCATAGTACTCACCTATGTATTTGACCCACCATGAATGGCACCACAATGTAACACTGAATACATCATAAAATAGAGTAAACTCAGGGCTTCTCAACCATGTAGAAATCACCCTCATAATAAATCTCTACAGGGAGAAAAGCGGAAAATACTGCTGGGGGATATTCCCCCCTGAGAAAGCGCCACATACACTAAGGAATCCCACCATGTATATGCTGCTCCCTTGTGTGCGATTGTTGTATATATGCTACCACATGCTACATACAAGATATCAGCCTCATCTGAGGCCAGGAAGGTCCCCAACAGGGGGTAATACTGCTGCAAAGGGGGAAAACCAGGTTTAAATGCAGTCTGGGGCATGAATGAGAACTTTTAAGGGAGTTCTAATGAGTACATTCTACTCGGAGTTGAATTCTGCATATATATAGGGATCTGCAGTTTTTACAGTACTGATCATTTTATCATGTTCACTACTGTGGCCTTGGATATCCATAGGGACCCCTATGTGGATAACAGCAGTGAGTACCCATACTTGCAGGGCTTCAGAAGGTGAAAGATATTCTTGGATTACTTATAACACATAGTAGAAGGGATCCTAACAGGTTTGAGCATCAGACTGAGTCTACTTGGTGAGCAACAAGACTGCAGGGGGGAATAGGGGTATTTTGACACTTCTGCCCCAGTTCAGTGACTTCCCATGATTAGATTTGGATGAAACTTTGTAGGCATAGCAGGACGGCCTATTGAATATATAATACGTACTCACGCTGGGTCTAGGGGGTATAGACGCGGCCTGCGTGCGACTTTGGTATTTCCTTGAACAGTGTCTGCTGTATTTATATGTGTTAGTAATTTATTCACACCATGTAATATACATATTCAGAATCTCCTGACCTTTGCACATTGAATGGGCTATCTTACAGGCTGATGTGAGGACATATGTGGTTGCCCATGCTTGCATGCCCGGGCATGTTCGCAAATATGCGGGAATTTGCGAGAATCCCAGGGATTCTTGCATGCTCGCATGCAGGCGCAGGCGCAGGCAGGGCCTTCAGGTGTTGAATTCCTGGCCTGGGCAGCAGGAATCCCGGGATTTACCCGGCCAACATCCTTAATGTATACAAGTAGTCGTCAGATATGTTTATGACTAGTCGTCATGTATGTGTACGACTAGTCGTCAGACATGCTTACGACTAGTCGTCAGATATATTTATGACTAGTCGTCATGTATATGTATGACTAGTTGTCAGATATGTATACGACTAGTCGTCATATATGTGTACGACTAGTCATCAGATTTGCATGGAACTAGTTGTCAGATTTGTATAAGACTAGTCGTCAAATATGTACACAGCTAGTTGTCATATGTGTATACAACTAGTTGACGACGCATCATTTCAGACTGCAATCTGAACAATGCAGCTTCAATCAACACGTCATTAGTAGCAGCACTAAGGCCACATTGTCTTAGTGTTGCTGCCAATGACATGTCAATTCAGACATCAGCTTGAGCAATGCAGCTAAAGCAACACTTCCCTGGCATTCTATTGCTTGCACTGTCTTGCCTCAGCTGCATTACTCTGGTTGCAGTCTGAAATGACGCGTCGTCAACCGGTCATATACATATATGACAACTAGTCATACACATATATGACAACTAGTCGTATACATATTTGACGACTAGTCGTACACATACCTGACAACTAGTCGTACACATACCTGACAACTAGTCGTACACATACCTGACAACTAGTCGTACACATACCTGACAACTAGTCGTATACATATATGATGACTAGTCATGTACATATTTGGCCATTCAGCAGCCTTGCAGTGTAAGAGATATAGTAAAACATCTAAGGTGACGCAAGTCAGCGATGTTGTTACCCTTGGGTGGTGACCTCTAACCTGACGAGTATCGGTTAGCGGTCAGGTAGGTTGCGTCGACGAACGTTGAGTCGAGGTAACCAGAGCTGCTGAAGTGGCTCGTGGATGCATTCCATATAATGCCTCAAAAGCTGTCTTCCCTGTGGCTTTGTTCTCCTGGTTGTTGTCATCAGGTATATCAGTTTTTCCTATGTGGCACTACGTAGATCTGTGTAGACGCTGTAGACGCTGTAGACATTTAGGAACCTCAACATCCGTGTAGCTCTGTGTAGAGCTACATGGTGCTATGAAGTTCCTCGGAAGTCTACACAGCCCTAATCAGGGTCCAACCATCCGTGTACTACCTACACAGTGTCTACCAAGCACCCACAAACCTTCTGTGTAGCACCACGTGACCCTCACGTGGATGTAGCCAAACACATGACACTTGTGTATAGAATCTCCATGACTACACAGGTCTATGTAGTTTCTACATAGCACTTGATAGTTGAATATCTATAATAGCAGTGTTCCACATAGGGTCTCATAGACACCTGACAACTAGGCCAGGGAATATCAAATGTATTAAAAAGGCATATATATTTATCCAGTATCATACATTTAAATGAAAAACAAATGTATGCAATACATGGGGTATACAATAGAAACAATAACTCGAAACCCAATACTTGGGTTTAGGCTGGCAAGATCAGTGTAGCACGCAGGCAGAGCAACACACGCGCACTAGGAGAGACGGTGGTAGGGCTATTGCAGTAGTGCAGCTACTTACCTGCAAACGGGGAGCAGCGGCGGCACACGCACGACACGTGGATGGACAGCGCGTAGGTAGGTGGGGGCGCTGCCATCAATGACATGTGGTGGCAGTAGCTGGACGTGAGAGGTGGTGTTAGCAAGGCAGGAAACAGCAGGGAACGGGCGCGACCGTACACTTGCCATGCACGCGGGAACGCATTCATACTAGCTCGTCCGTACGGGTACACAAGCTTGGGTGGCGGGAGCCCGTCGTAGGTGACGCGTGGATGAGACAGCTGGAGCAGGAGGCACCGGGTTAGCAGGGCGGGGAGCGGGTGGGCGCGACGAGCTCACCTGCCGTGGACAAAGCACGCGAATACGCGTGTGTCGGGGCATCACGCTACCTTTGTAGCCGGCGAGGGGTGGTTCTGGATGGGAGCAGTGTATGCAGTCGGGATACAATCAGTGGCAAGAGGGCGCGTGCGCACAGAGAACTCACCTGGGCGTAGCCGAAGGTGTGTCAATCGGACAGACTTGGCCAGTGGCCTGCAGCCAGCGGGGCTAGACGGTGATGATAGGCGTGGCGTTGGTGGTTCTGAGGCAGTCAGCGGCGGGGGGAGCACATGTATGCAACGGACTTGCCTTGAGAGGCAGGTTGAGCGCAGCCATGGTGCGGGGCTGACGACGTGCAGCCGACTTCGGCGGGCCTGTGCAAATGCTAGGGGGAGATTGCGAGTGCAGACGCGAAGTTAGCCACGAGAAAATGGAAAAAGAAGAAAAAGAAATCGGCGTACACGCACTGGTACGAACGCGTTAAACCGGGAGTGTGGCAGATGAGCGGTGCCGAACCATCGATGGAGGCGAAGCTGTGGACAGACAAGTGGGGTGTCAACGGCGAGAGGGCATAGGGGGTGGCAAGGTGCTCACCAATTGCCGGGACCGGGGTCACAAACTGGGTCAGATGGGAGTGGTTGTCGGTCGCGTCCAGTGAAGTCGGGCAGAGGGGAGTTGTGAAGTAGCATAGTCACGTGCTCTTGCTGTTTCCGTGACGACCGGGACCTTTTTTTTTATACCATATATCTCGGCGGCCGTTGCCACCCTAAGCCAAACACAACACACGCCCCACTTGGCCATCGTTCCTTGCTAGCCACCTCACCACCTCGCCAGCCCGGTACCAGCGAGTTTAACACAACGCCCCAACTCGCGTGCGACCGATGTCACCGCCACCTCGTCGCCTAGCAGCACTCGTCGCAGGTCGCCAGCCGACCCTACACGCCTGTTCCGCATTTGGTCGCGCACACCAAGGTATGCTTGTCACGACCGCCCGCACCTCTGCTCACATTGTCAAAACCCCGCTACCTGTTAGGGCCACGCCCAGCTTAACACGTTCAAAATGGTATGTGTACGCCTATTTTAATTGTCAATTTTACTAACCTCAAAACCGGGCCTGCGTTGATCTTGCCCACCGAAGCCGGCCGCACGCGCTCAGCCACACTCCCTAGCCGCGCCCGACTAGTTTTTTTTCTACATAAGTCCATCACACACACACGTTCCTCTCCGCCGCCGACTCTGTCCTAGTCACCGACATCGCGTCCACCGTTACCGTCTAGCCGCACGGGCCGTAGGCCACTGACCAACCGCCGCACCATCGGCTACTCCCAGGTGAGTCAGCCGTACGCACACGCGCCCTCTTGCCGCCACTGACCGCATCTCCGCCACGTCCAGTGTTCCCGATCAGGACCACCCTCCGCCGGCGGCAGCGCGACACGCCGGCACACACGTACTAGCGTGCCCATGTCCATGGCAGGTGAGCCTACCACGCCCACCCGCTCCCCTCCCTGCTAACCCCGTGCCTCCACACCCGGCCACCTCAACAACGAGTCACCACTGACAACACCATGGTCTCCATGCGTGCCGCCGCTGGTTGCCGCTAGTAGTGAGCACACCCACGGTTCTCCTCCCCTCCTTACTCGCAGTGGACAATATGTCCAAGATTCAACCCCTAGTTGTGTTTTCTTACGTGAACAAGATCTTATGTACTCGTGGGGCACGCTCTTGTGCTTCGCAAATATTTTTTCCCTATACATGTTACTTGTGATATAGCTATTCCCAAATGTAATTTATTATACAATTGCAATATGATTTAATTATGAATGTATCATGTTGGTTTGACAATTACCATGAGGCTGCCAGAAAGATACATTGATGTCTAATAGCTGTTGTATCAAATCCAAGCTACCATTTAGCTATGTGCAGCCACTGTGTAGACACTGTGTAGATGCTGTGTAGTCAAGGAGGTTCTATCTATATCCATCACGTATGTCTATGTGGGTCTCGGAACTCTACACAGGTCAATTTGATTGGCATGATTCTACGTAGATCTACACAGATCATGGGTTCCTACATTGATCTACACAGATCTTGGGTTCCTGTGTATCACCAGGAAAGGAACCTTGGTTTCTACACAGTCTAGGTAGCATCACGTAGAAAAAACCGATATACCTGATGGTGGCAGAACTCAGCAATGGGAAGCCACTTTGCCCAATCATTCTGCTCGTAATTGCAGAAGCTCCGCAGATATCCCTCAAGCCACTGGTTGGTTCTCTCCGCCAGTCTGTTGGTTTCTGGGTGATAAGCGGTTGAGAATGCAGGGCTGATGTTAAGCTTCTGATACAGTGCCTTCAGGAAGTTGCTGTTGAATGTACTGCCGCAATCAGATATGGTTTTCTTAGGAAGTCCATGATGCTTCCATACCTCCTTGATGAATATCTCGGTGAGTTCTTCAGCATTGGTCGCTTCTAGACAAGGGATGAAGCGTGCTTGTCGTGAGAATCTGTCGATCACTACTAGTATGCTGTCGAAGCCGTCAGAGATAGGTAGTTTTACGATAAAGTCATAGTTGATCTCCTCCCATGGTCGGTCAGGGATACCCATGTTTTTTCCAGGTACTTGTCATGACCCAGGTCATGTCATGTGGCTTGCATTTCTGGTGGCTTGCACTTCTGGTGGCTTGCACTTCTGGTGGCTTGCACTTCTGGTGGCTTGCACTTCTGGTGGCTTGCATTGTGACTCAGTTGCATGGAGGAGTCATTGCATGACTCCTGCACTGGAGTCATTGGAGTCATTGGAGTCACAGGAGTCATAGGAGTCACAGGAGTCATAGGAGTCACAGGAGTCATAGGACTCATATAGATAGGAGTCATGTAGTATTGTCCATAGTATATATAGCTAGGAAAGCAAGCCTGGAGTCCCCAGGTTGCTTTACCTTGGCAATCACCCCACCTTTGGGGGGACCTGGCTGGGTCCCCCAGACTGTCCCCTTCCCCTTCATCATTCACAAGTCAGCCTTCAGGTGGGTTGTGACAGTACTGCCTGTTTGTGTCCTTTGCTTCTTTGGCAGGTTTCGCATGAATTTACAAATCCTGTTACGGAGTTCTTGATGCCTGCCCAGTAGTAACGCCTTGACAGAGAGTTCAGCGTTTTGTCGATTCCTTGATGTCCGGCCGTTGGCTCATCATGATAGTGTTCCAACAATGTTAACTTGATCTTGTCACTGTTTGGTACTAGTATCCTTCCTTCAAACCATAGCAGGTCTTCTTTCCACTCGTAAGGATGTCGCCCGGGAGACCGGCACCCGGGAATTCCCGGTGCTGCGGGCGAAAATTCCCGCAAATTCCCGGCTGCGGGCAGCGAGCGCGAGCGCGGGAATGGCCAAAATTGGTCAAATTCCCGGCGGGATTCCCCGGGAATCCCGCCACTAAGCGCTCAAATGCCCGCCAATTCCCGCGAAAATTCCCGCATATATGCATCACATACTGAACTATTTAATACAATTTAATTCACATTTCTCCGCCCACCCAATCCTTCCCGCGTAGCAAATCTTCATGTAGACAGTTACTAGCACTATTCTCAAGATTAGACAAACCACAAACCCCATCACATTTGGATGTTCTTTATATCATTAAATAGAGGAAATTCACCGCTTTCCAACCATGTAACATATGACCTCATAA
>MU132191.1:22751-37082 GCA_015039395.1 Ceratobasidium sp. AG-I
GCCACCCTTCCGCCACTGCTGCTCCTCGTCACTAGTCCTCGCCGCTGCCCCTCGTCGCTAGTCCTCGCTGCTGCCCTCGCCGCTGCTGCTCGCCACTGCCTTTGTCTGGCGTTGGAGCCCCCGTCACCACGGCCCTCGTCGCACCTATCCGCTGCCGCTGCTCCTTGTCGCCGCGCTCGCCGCCTTTGCTCGCACGATGTGCGAGCTCGAGCTGGTTGGGCTAGTCGAGCTCTCCGCCACGACTGCCTCCAACGCTCGCAACACGCACCACACCGCCCTCTGCTACCACGCCGCCCTCCGCTCGCCGCTCGACACGTCTCCCCGCACGTGAGCAGCTCGCCGTTCTACTGGCAGAGCTACGCCGTAAAACGACGCCGTGCCGTGCGGCTTGACCAACAACGACAATCCCGCGACGTGTGGACACCCAACGCAACCAATGCACAACGGGTACGACACGGAGGATGGGGTGGCACAGGGCAGTGTCAGATGGGGCCACGAAGCCGATAGGAAGGCAAGGTGGGAGCAGGAGCGGGGCATGAACAACGCGACACGACGCGACTCGGGTCGTGCCACACAACACGGACGACGCCGTACGACAGCTCCAGCGGACGACAGCGCGCCCTTGCCTGCACTAAGCGACCATGTCGTGAGCCGCTATACCGACCAACGACAGCTCGACGCGCCCCACGAACTACCGATATTCCCCAAAGCCGCGTACCTCGGAAAAGGCGGATCTGTCGTTGCCGCCATGCCGCGTGTGTCAGGTTACCCCGTCACAATACAATTTTCATCCAATTGTGAGTACAGTCGCAAAGCATTTTTTGCTGTTTGACGTCTTTGCTGACGTGTTATTTTCAATATGCTGTTAGCCCTCTGACTTGCTTCCACTGCCGGAAAGGCCCCTGCCTCCACTGCTGGCAAGGCTCCAGCTAAGTCTACGTCTCCATTTTTCCTAATTGTCGGCCCAGGGGTGATTGCTCCTGCTGGCGAGAAGAACCATCCAGCGCTCTGCTAAGGGTCGTACTCGTCGTACATTTACAATGGTGAGTAGTTTTGCGCCGTTGACTCGCCATTTATTGTTTACTGATATACACACTCTAGATCAGTGGCCACGCTATAACGCCTGCATCTCCCAGGTTGATGTGGTCATCCCTGCGTGTGCTTCGACGTCACCTTTGTGTGTATTACTTAGATTTCTCTTGGTTACTCTTGTTTTGTACTCCTAGTGTGCCCTATATACATATTTTCTCCACATTTATCTTGCGTGTAGAGACAGGTGGCTGCTACACGGTAGTTATGAAAGATTTGGATAGGTATAAATTTGTACAATAAGAATAAATTAGAGATGATACTATTCCGAGATACTCTATATTGGTGAATGCTATGTGACTCCTTTCGGCGCTGTCGAGCTTCGCGTGAAGGAGGGCGAAGAATTTGGCTGAAGTCTTGGGGTACAATAGTGAATGAATGGCTTGTGGGTGGTGCAGTTGGATAGTTTGGGGCAGCTGGAAGTGGAGGAGGGTGTGATAAGCAGCTTCGTAGGTGTGCAGTCATCCCATCGAGCGCTTGGACGTATTCCTCAAAAAGCGTTCGATGTTGGGATGTCTTGAAGTGCTCGGGCCGTGTTTGGTCGAGAGCAGTGTTCATGCTGGTAAGGAGGGAAAGATTTTTTCGAATGTCGTAGGTTGCTCGAGCAATCACTTGTTCGGCAATTCTATGTCGCCCGTTTTCTTGTTCGATCTATTTGGGTTAAGGTGAGTTGGGCGCTCAGTTTGCTCAAAACAGACCAACTCACCTGACTGATATCGATACAATCACTGGGCCCCAGCAGGAACTCCCCGTCCTCTTCATCCTCTTCGTCCCCTTCATTCCCTTCGTCCCCCTCCACTCAGCAAAATCCCGCTAGACTCCAGAGCGCTCTAGAGCGCTCTGGAGTGCAGGCGCGCAAGGAGTTATCCCCTGCGATCTGGAGCCAGCATGAGCTTGTGATATGCTCTCAGGAGCACTCTGGAGCACTCATGACCACTAGACCAGTGCTCCAGAGTGCTCCAGAGCATGGTTGATGTGCTCAGGAGCTCCCATCTATTTAATCAGTGATTTATCAGTGATTCCTTCCCCTTTGGGCAGACAGATCCAGCACAAGGGGAGCAGCACTTGTCACCTGAGCCAAAACCTGGGACTTTGCATGATTGGGCTGAAATCCCAAGCTCAAGTCCCCAGCCCAAATTCCTCCCTCACAGCTCCCCTGCCAGTGCCCCTATTGCTCACCTGGGGGTATTTTACAGCATTTAGCCTGTTTGGTCAACAGGGGATGGAAATCCAATGGCTGGTTGAAAAGTTAGCTTTTATTGGAAATTGAACCTTGCCTTTTTGGGACAATTTGAAATTTCATAAAAGATGCGCCCTGCTCTGAAACTTATGTAAGTGTTGTCAGATTTGAAATTGTCAATTAAAGGATGGAGAAAATCGTGTTTTATTGTCCAAAATGCGATTCTTTCCAAATTTGGGCACATGTTTGCCTAATTTCTCCATCAATTCAATGTCAATTTGGGTCTAGTTTGAGATCTCAGGGTTCTCAGGGATGGATCTCAGTGTATGATCAACTTGAAATTAATTTGAAACTGGTGTCTCAGGAGCAATCCAAAGACATCAATGCAAGGCTCCGGAGCCCTCCAGAGCACCCCAGAGCGCATTATCACGTGCTCCTTGGGCTCTTAGGCCATCAGGAGCAAAAGTGGTGCTCCAGAGTCTAGCGGGTTTTTGCTGATGAAGTGTCGGTTGCAAATCCCAAAGGTTCCATCGAGGATAATTTGTTTTTGGTCAGCGTACTGCCAAGTAGCCTCCTTCATCTCTGGTGTTGATATGCATATCTCTAGGCGTTCATGTGTGTCG
Source organism: Ceratobasidium sp. AG-I (assembly GCA_015039395.1). Taxonomy (NCBI): domain Eukaryota; kingdom Fungi; phylum Basidiomycota; class Agaricomycetes; order Cantharellales; family Ceratobasidiaceae; genus Ceratobasidium; species Ceratobasidium sp. AG-I. The sequence goes on from MU132191.1 coordinate 25,644, forward strand.
GTTTGTGCAGCGTAATGGAATATGGCTGATGCGAGTGTGGGGTTAAAGGTGCTGGACTTTAGATTGAGCCAATTATGTATGTTGATGTGGGGTTTCTCTTTTGTATCAACACCTTCGCGATGGTACTGCTGGCGGTAGAGGGTGGTTGAGTCGTACTTGCGAATCAGGTACCGGTAATGTCCAATGGATTTATCTTGGTCATGATAGGCTCCATCAGGAAAAACCGAAACGTCATATTGAGCATTGAAGGCGTGTAAGTGTCAATGAGTCCAAAGCCGACCCCCCCATTTTGAAGACTTGACAGAGTCCAATGAGTATGCCTGATGTTTGAAATGATATACTACTTTCCCTCCTGGCCGATATTTTTGATTGATTTTAGTCTCAATGTGTTTATTTCGTGAATTCACTCTAGTAGTGCTCAACCATGCCAATAGAACTACATCGAGTGCCAAGTTACAGTGCAATATCATGAGTGTCTCGCTTTGGTCACATGACTTTTCCGACACATGCGGCCATATAATTGCTCATTTTGCTCATTGGTTCATTGGCTCACTGGCTCAGTCTTATTGAGCACACTCATTGGACTCTGTCAAGTCTTCAAAACGGGGGGGTTGGCTTTGGACTCACTGACGCTTACACGCTGTCAATGCTCAGTATGACGTTTCGGTTTTTCCTGATGTCGTGCACAAACCATTTCACGGTTACGTTCTTGTATATCGGTGAGGCTATTTTAATCCAGTTTAGCTTGGGTGGCAAGTGGTACAATCCGTTACTTACCTAGCACCATTTTGAAGCTGTTGAAGTGCTATTTCGAGCACACTTGGATGTAAGGACAATGCAGGTACCCGTTTAAGTGGAGCATTCTGACACTCCATATTATGACCTAGAATGCCCTGTACACGCACGACATGGCGAGTGGCTAATTCAATTGTGATCTCAACGTGAGCCAAGCATGCAGCAAATGGATAGGGTAGTCGGCATGTTGCTGATGCTCTCAATTCATGATTGTGTCCGCAGTAACTGCACATATTGTTAGCATGCGGTGTGCTGGGATAGTGTTTACATACCACTCACTTGTAGTTTCCGCGTGCATGACTCCATCGTGTGCACCATTTGTTTCCAAGTGCATCTCAAGCAATAGGATCAAGTTGATGCTCGACAAGAAGTTGTTGTGCGTCCGATTGATTTGACGCATCGAATTGCAAGTCCAAAACTTCAGGTTTGCTTGCCGTATAGATTTTTTCAATACTTGAAAGCTGAGAGGAGGAAAGCAAGAGGTGCAAGATGGCTACCTGCTCATGGTCTTAGTTGATGAGATATTAAAAGCAAGCAAATAATACCGTACACCACCCAGAAGTGGAACGGATTTGGAAACGGCTTGCCGTGCATTTAATTTGCTCGTTTTTCCTCCCCGAATTTTTGATGTATGCGTAGAGATGGTCTGCTGGGTTGACGTACAAAAGATTTGGGACAGATTGACTTGTCCAATAATGTGATAAGAGGCATGGAAGTTTGGTCGGTCTTAGAATCTAATCACCGGGAAGTGGAACACGTGACAGTAGCCCACCTTTCTCGCTCTAAGTGTCACAAATGACCAAACGGTAAGTTTCCCTTGAACTTAAAGTGAGTAACACATCTAACTACATGCTTTAGCATCGAAAAATCGAAGGAGGAGGTGGAAGTTGCACTAAAACTAGCGGTTCGTGACGTGCTAGAGTGAGGTTTAAGCTACCAAGATGCAGCCGACGATCGAGGAGTTTCTAAAACAACTGTTTGGAACCGGACACATGGCCGACAGGAGCGGCGCAAAGCACACGAACACCAGCAGGCGTTGCCTAATTCAGCAGAGCGTGAGGTTGTAGCCCAGTGTAGCCGAATGGAACGTCAATTCTTGCCGGTTCGACTTCCACATATTGTTGGGTACGCAGAAACCATATGGAACGACAAGAACGGAACTTTGGGAGAGCACGTAGGTGAACACTGGATTGAAGGATTTATGGGTCGACACCCAGAACTCAAGACAACAACAAGCAAGCGGATTGATGAAAGACGCGTCATGGCAAAGAACCCAACTTACGTCATGGAGTTCTACATCTTGGCAAGTTCTTTTATTTAGACATGCTCAAGGTACTCATTGTATAATAGTTATCCAACATTTGCCATAAACTCAAGATTCCGACTGCAAACAAGTTCAACATGGATGAGAAAGGTTTCCAACTTGGAATCAATGGACGCGAGAAGGTCGTGATCATGCAACGTGGTTATCGTGATGGATATGCAGGAGGCTCAAAGGATTGTGAGTTTGATGATATTTAGATGCATGGTGAGATTTTCTTACATGTAGAAATGTAGTTGGGAACCGTGAGACAGTGACTACAATCGATTGTATCTGTGCCGATGGGACAGTTCTTCCGCCTATGATCATAATGAAGGGGAAGACAGTGCAAAAAGCATGGTCAGATGACAGTCCTTTACCCAAAGATACAGTCTGGGCTTGCTCACCAAACGGGTGGACGGACAACGAGCTGGGGGTGGAGTACATTAGGGCATTTGACAAATGGACTGCAAACAAAGCGTAAATGCCAGTGATACCATCCCACTATACCATTTCACTGACCAATTGTACTTAGTTCCAATGGACAATGGCGATGTCTCATCGTTGATGGGCATGGCTCGCACCTCACGTATGAGTTCCTTCGCTATGCCCATGAGGCCCGGATTGCTGTGGTTGGGTTACCCAGTCACACAACCGACTTTTTACAGCCCCTCGATCGAGTAATATTCCGGGTACTTCAACGCTTCTATGGTCAGGCTGTGGACAAACGTGCCCGGCAAATGCTCACCGTAACAAAGAAATCTTTTGCCAGGTGAGAAAGTTAGCTCATTTCGTTCGGAACAGACCTTGATTTTGTCCATAGTCTGTTGCATGAAGCTCGAGAACAAGCGTACACAAGCGAAAATATCTTGTCAGCATTCGAATCGACAGGGATTGAGCCTTTAAATGCGTACCGGACACCTGTCATGAGGGAATTCCGAGACAAGATGAGATCTTACAATTTGGATCCTCGTGCTCCCACTGCAATAGGCGCCACTCCACCACAAACCCCTCAACGCCATCGGATTGCTGTGACTCAGGAGAGCAGAGAGTTAGTAGAAGACTCAGCAGCAAGCGCTGAGTCGCTGAGGGCTGCACTGACGAAGGTGCTGAACGTGGTGGATGGCGCAGAGGCTCGAGCTTTGCTTGCCGAGACGGAGCTGGGGCGGATGCGTGAATCGGCCCAAGAGAAGAAGAAATCAAAACCTAGAGGCGGGATGGTTGGACGTGCGCGTGTGTACACGCAAGAGCAGATTGACGAGGTTCGCACACGAGAGGAGTCACGTGCTCAGGGAGCGACTCTCCGAGGACGAGGACAAGGGCGCGGTCGCGGTCGTGGACGTGGACGAGGGCAGGAATCGAGCAGACCAAGTCGAGCGGTGAACAGAGGCCATAGAGTGGGCAACCTGGAGGCTTTGGGATCGGTAGATGAGGACGATAAGGCTGCTAGTTCAAATTCTACAGCCAGCTTTGACCCCGAGTCTGAAGATTCTCTGTGTGAAGTGGATGTACTAGAAATTGGGTGAAAACACATAAATTTCAGGTAGCCATACTGAGCTCCTTTTATGAACGTTGAGCTCTTTTCTGCACAAAATGACACAGCCATGATTCATAGCATTATTGAATTTTGGGGCATAATGGCCCAAAAGTGAACCCCCAAAATTTGGGCAAAAAGTGTCACTTTTTGATATAACTGTCATTTTTGAGTCAATTTACCCCAAAAGGGACATGTCAAAAAGTGCTACACCCAAAATTGGGGACATCCAGTTCATACAGAGATTCGAGCTAATTTGTGTCTTGAATACTTGTAATTTGCCATTTTTTTTTGCCTATGTATCATTAGAGCACTCGAATCTAACTAATCCAACACTTTAGACCGGGCAATTGAGAAAGAGGAGTCGAAAAATACATCCGTTCCACTTCCCGGTGGCGTTCCACTTCTGGGTGGTGTACGGTATTAATGTTTTTAAGATTTTACCAACCCCCCCTTTTCATACACCTAAATTTAATAAATTTAGGAATTTCAAATTCCTCAAAGATGTTCCTTTGGTCATGTTTGTCACTTCTAGCACTTTTCCAGATTTGGCATTTAATCAATTTAGGCACATTTAGGGGCATTTAGCAGATTTAGCCAAATTTAAGAAATTTAGCTAAATTTGAAATTGAGATCTTAATGAAAGTTGAGCATTTTCCTGATGTAACCACTAGACCAGCAGAGCTTGGTAGTTGACTGTCACAGCCCTCTTGGCTTGACTTAGGTGTGTCTCGACGTGAGTTGTTGAGTTATCAAGTGGCGTTCTACAAGCCCTTAGTCCTGACGATGGACTCAAGGGATACGATGTTGAGGGCTAAACCCGAAGTGTTGAGGAAGTTGTTTATATGACATAGTCTCTTAGTCTTAAGAGTGTTGGAGGATGGTACAAGTGATGCGCTAAAGCCGTCACTTATAGTACTGTCCTGCCTTCACACCTATGAGGGGAGATTGACGAGGTAGAGCAAGCTGGAGATCCTAGGCTTGCTCACCCTTCTTTTATACACAGGAGGCGTACAGCCTCATAAGTACATGTGAAAGTCCATCCACCAGTAAGAGCGCACAGAAGCGCAAGGTGAAAGGCAAGAGTCACCATGAGGTGTGGTCTGTGCGTAAAGTCCAAAGGAGTGTTTGTGGTCAGGCGTGTAAGCCACAAGTCTGTGTCCGAACGAGTCAAAGGCCAGGCCTTAGATGAGAGAAAGACACACCAAAAGAAAGAAAAGTCCGGTGGGTTACAACATTGACTCCCAACTCCAGCCTATATCTCGACTTTTTTGATCTTGTATGCACTCTGGTGGGCTCAGGGTTGAGTTGTTGGGGATGCTCTAAATTGCTAAAATCACCAATTAAATGGATACAGATGGTGGTATTTCTCTCAACTTTGTTCATATTTACCAGGCAGAGCTGTCCAAGGGGAATTGGGCACTTAGCTGTTTCCTCACATATGGTTTTCCTTGGACAGCCCTGCCTGATAAATATGAACAAAGTTGAAAGAAATACCACCATCTGTATTCATTCAATTGGTGATTTTAGCAATTTAGAGCATCCCCAACAACTCAACCCTGAGCCCACCAGAGTGCATACAAGATCAAAAAAGTCGAGATATAGGCTGGAGTTGGGAGTCAACTACCAAGCTCTGCTGGTCTAGTGGTTAAGGACTCGGGGATTAGTAAGACAGCTAGGACCTTGGTTCTATTCTCGCACTTGTCAATTATTTTCATATGCAATTGCTGCATTTGGAAATCTTTTTGTGGTGTGGGCTAAAAATAGACCTTCCCAAAAAGGAAATTCCAAAAAAGGAAATGTGTTTGAAATATTAAAACAAAAATCATATTTTCCCAAAAGGAAATTACTATACCGGAACATAGTGCTCCAGAGTGCTCCCAAGCCCCAGGCTGGTGCTCCAGGGTGCTCCCAAGCCTAGGCTGGTGCTCCCAAGGGCTAGGGAGTACACTAGCTGCGCTCCCATGCGCTCAAGAAGGGGGGGGGTGGCTCCCGGTGCTCATGCGCTTCTGAGTTCTCCTGAGTTGTGCCAAGAAAAAACCTGTTTTGCTGAGATAAGATCTATTCCTTGTTTAAGCTTGTCTTTGACCCTTTTGGACCAGGCGCTGATCGACGATTGGCTATCGGATGATGAGATGTCGACTGATACTCCCCAAACCTGGGTCGACACAATAGGTGGTTACCTTAACTCGACGCTGGTATCAAAAGAGACACTTCGGCGAGAGGGTGTACTAGGATACTGGAAAAAACAGCAGAAAAAGACACCATCAGCAAAAACACCCTTCACTCCGGAGCCTGGGTTTTGCTCAGGATCTCCCAGGAGCTGAAGGAGCATCATATGTGAGGCTCTGGAGCACTCTGGAGCACTCTGGAGCCTTGTATCGATGTCTCCAGATGGCTCCTGAGACATCAATTTCAAATTCATTTCAAATGGATCCCAGGTAGTCCATGTTGTAACCCACTGGACGCTTTTCTTTCTTTTGTGTGTCTTTCTCTCGTCTAAAGGCCTGGCCTTTGACTTGCCCTGACACGGACTTGTGGCTTACAACGCCTGACCACAAACACTCCTTTGGACCTTACGCACAGACCACGCCTCATGGTGACTCTTGCATTTCACCTTGCGCTTCCGTGCGCTCTTACTGGTAGATGGACTTTCACATGTACTTACGAGGCTGTACACCTCCTGTGTATAAAAGAAGGGTGAGCAAGCCTGGGATCTCTAGCTTGCTCTACCTTGTCAATCTCCCCTCATAGGTGTGAAGGCAGGACAGTACTATAAGTGACAGCTTTAGCACATCACTTGTACCATCCTCCATCACTCCTAAGATAAGAGACAAACATTGTACTTAGCTACTTCAACACTTCGGGTTTAGCCCTCAACATCGTATCTCTTGAGTCCATTGCTAGGACTAAGAGCTTGTAGAACGCCACTTGATAGCTCAACAACTCACGTCGAAACACACGTAAAGTCAAGCCAAGAGGGCTGTGACATTGTAGAGCAAGCTCTTACGTTATCTTGTAGCTGCCAACCCATCCACCACCTTCGCAGCCAAGACTAAGCTGGAACTGTGGGGATACGTCGACACCATCATAGGTGAAATACCAGTATACTACACTCGTACCCAGGACAACAACTACTTCATTGTACAACTCAATGGTGAATACATGACAGCCAACAACGAAATCGAATTAGTGTACATCCTCAACCCCGACCATATCTACTCATTCAAAACAATCACAAATGTCACAAACATCCAGCAATATACAGGGCACTGGGAGTAGAAGAAACAGTGAACAAGCCACGAGATCCGACACACGGACAGGACCCGAACGCATGAACAAGGGCATAGGCCAAAGCAACAGTCAGCCCCAATCAAGGGCCTCAGAAGACAACCGAGACATAACCGAAGAAGTACCACAAGCAATCCCACCAACAGAACAACCAGTAATCTCCACAATTCCTACAACTCCTGAACCAGTGGCATCTAGTTCCAGACGCACTATTCCAGGATGACTCCCCTCTTTTGAGGTCTCAGGGGAACAAGGACAAGGAGAACAGTCAGAACCCACTATAAGGCAACCAACGCCTGGGAGACCTGTACAATTACCAGACTTTGGGATAAGGAACAGGACGACGACAGTAGGACCAGAAGAAGAAGAAGCGATTGGAGCTACCTCACGCATTATACCGGACCCTGATGAGACCTACACAAGACACCCTCTCACTGGAACGCTTGTACGATCATCACAAGGGAGTGTAATGAGCCAACGCTCCATGCCTCCGACACCCAATACAGGGATGACTGTAAGATCAATCACAGGGCTTGCACAACCACCCTCAATAGTTGGAACAGAAATTGAACGACGCTCTGAAGCAAACGATGCAGCAAGGGCACGAAGGATGGAAGCCGAAACACGCACACTCATACAAGAAGAAGCGGAACATATCATACGGCCACTACAAGAACAGATAGCCGTACGAACCCTAAGGATGTCGCACGGGAGGATCCCGGGAATCCCGCTGCCCGTACCCGGGAATTGGGCCCCTAGAGGCCCTGCTCGCACCCGGGAACACCGGATTCCCCGGGAAACCCGCAAATGCTCGGGGAATGGCGAGAATGTGCGGGAAGGCCGGGCACCATACCTCAAATCCCGTCACATTGCCATGATCTATAGCTCATTAAATGCGCATAAATCAGGGAATTCCGAATATGTATACTACATGTCGTTAATAAATTTCTAATCCATTGAAATCAAGCAAATACTGCCCCAGGATATACAAATCGCGCACGCAGGCCACGCACAGACCCCCTGGACCCAGCGTAAGGATGTAATATATATCTCATAGGCTTTAACAGTATATATGCCAGGTTTCAGCCCAATCCAATCACAGGAAGTGTCTGAAATGCTGTAAAAGCTCTAGAATACCCCTATTTCCCCCTGAAGTCTTGTTGCTCACTCACCAAAGCCCTAATGATCCTAATGTTACATATAATACAATCTTATCACACATATGTAACTGCTCTGAAACTATCTCATCTGCTGAATGCTTTTAAACATATGTATTCCTTGCAAGTATTCCTATAGGGGCTACTACAGGGATACCAAGCAACTACATAGGACAAGATGAGTGATCAAAAGTGTAGAAAGTAAAGCCTATCGCATATATGCAGAATTTAATTCTGAGTAGAATGTACTCATTGGAATCTGCTCAATTGCCCTCATTCCGGCCCTAGACTGCATCTAATACTGGGATTTCCCCCTTATGAGCACTAATTCCCCTGTTTGAGTACCTTCCAGGGGTTGTAACATGCTGATATTTTGAACATAGCATCTTGTAGCATGTATATAACGATCGCGCACAAGGGAGACGCATATACACGGTAAAATTCCTTAGTAGGTGTGGCGCATTTTCAGGGGTAAATATCCCCCAGCAGTATTTCCCACCTTTCTTCATCCTAGTAATTTTTTATGAGGTCATATGTTACATGGTTGGAAAGTGGTGAATTTCCTCTATTTAATGATATACATAACATCCAATTGTGATGGGGTTTGTGGTTTGTCTAATCTTGAGAATAGTGCTAGTAACTGTCTACATGAAGATTTGCTACGCGGGAGGGATTGAGTGGGCGGAAAAATGTGAAATAAATTTCATTAAATAGTCCAGTATGTGACGTATATATCCGGGAATTTTCGCTGGAATTGGCGGGCATTTGAGCGCTTAGTGGCGGGATTCCCCGGGAATCCCGCCAGGAATTTGACCAAATTTGGCCATTCCCGCGCTCCCGCTTCCTGCCTGCACCCGGGAATTTGCGGGAATTTTCGCCTGCAGCACCAGGAATTCCCGGGTGCCAGTCTCCCGGGCGACATCCTTAACGAACCCTTCCCATAGCCGAAATTGGGCAAACCACAAGGGTACTAGTACAATCCAACAACACCATACTTGAGCAGATCAGGGGTATCAACGACCGAATGGACCACATGGGAGACGAAAATAGGGAAATAGAACGCAACAACCACGCTAACGCTACCAATCTCTACCAGGCGGGATTGGATATCCGAAGCAATACAAACAGCATCTGAGCAGTACAGGAACAGCTACAAAACTTGGCAAACATGCCTGACAGTATGGATTGCATATGCAACACACAGGCTGTAATGACCAACAATCTTGGAAATCTACGACAAATGATGGAGCAACAAAACCAACAGCTCGCTAACATCTTTGAAACACTACAAGGCATTGACAACCGCATCCCGGTACCAGAAGACGATGCACAAAGTCTCAGCTCTATCACCTCAGTCAGCATACAAGGTTTTGAAGACGAAATACCTGATCAAGCCCAACTGTCACAAAGGGGACGACAAGCACCCCCACATCGTCCTTGCTTCCGTTCTCCTGGCTCCCCATCAGATCCCGACCCCTCTCGATCATCCAGTTGAGAATGGAGCCCCGTTAGACCTAGAAGGGATTGCCACAGGGAACAACGGCACGAAAGGAGGAGAAGTCGAAGCCAAAGTCATAGTCCTGCAATCCCTCGCGAAGCACAAATCAAAAAGCCCGAACCCTTCAAAGGAAAACGAGGAAAGGACGCCGACCACCCCATGTTACAGATGGAGATCTACTTCCGTAGTCATGGACAGGCATTTGCCAACAATCACCGAAAAATATCCACCTTTCTTCTTAACATCAAGGATCAAGGAAGTGGCTGGGCAAGGGTTTGACTACAACGAGTAAACAACGAAGACTGGACAGGGGAACTGCTATCCTGGCAGATCTTCCGACTTGCATTCCTGAAACACTTTGGAGAAGTTATGCGAGAAGAAAAAGCTGGAGAACGCCTGGATGTCATGACCCACCCTGTTTTCTCGTGGCTTGTTCTTTCTTTCTCGTGGCTCATGACCTGAGTCATTTCTGTGGGCTATGCTTTCTTTTCTCTGACTCACGCTGTGCGCTTGTCAGACACTGCCTCGTTCTGTATGACTCGCCACATGCCATATGCTGTGCGAGTCTGACTCGGTGTACGCTCTTGTTTTGTCTGGGCTGTACGCCCACTTGCCTATATATTCGAGCCTGAGCAAGCCTGGTTTACCCAGCTTGCTCTACACTCGTCTTTTACCCTTTTCTACCTGGCCCTCAAGCCACTTAGTTATCACTCGCCAGCCATTCAGCTCAGCTGTCTTATCGTCCTCGCCAATATCTTTGCTTGCCTTGCTCGTCTACTCACTCGTCCTTGCCACTCAATACGTTCGCCATCGTCAGTCTACATATTCTTGCAACATCTAGAAGAGGTTGTGACACTGGATTGCCTTCGACAAACCAAATCCGCTAGCGATTATGTCACCCTATTCCAGGAAATTGCCGAAGAACTCTCTGATAACAAAGCATCCCTTATCAGGAAATTCAAGAAAGGTCTCAAGGATAATGTCCGTCAGGCTGCAGTACAAGCGGCAATCCATAGCAGAGTAGACATCTGGACAATCCAAGACTGGTATGACTTCGCAATTCGAACCAACACTATACTGTTTGAGGCAAACAGGGAGACCAGTCGAGGCAATCGCGATAACCGCAAAGGACAAAGTGAACAAGGCAAAGCCGCAACTGCTGAAACCGGTAAAGCTTCTGGATCAAACACAGAACACAAACGACGGGACAAAGACAGCCCCAACTGGGTACCCACGGAGGTAACCGAACGACGCAAAAGGGAAGGGAAGTGCATCAAGTGCGGTAAAACCGGTCATCAAATCCCGACTTGTAAATCCAAGGAATGGGTGCAGGAGAAGGACGAGAAGAAGGACTACAAAGGAAAAGCCGCAGAAACAGGACACATCAGCGAGGTGGAAGAAGGGGCAAATGAGGAAGAATCCTCCACGGAGTCGGAAAACTAGAACGACAGCCTGAATTCATGTCAGTGCTTGTCCCAGAACCTTCAAAGAGACATGTATACCAGCTAAAGACCTCTAATAACAACTCGACTTGGTACACAAACTTTGAAGGAATCATGGACCCTGTAAAGACCCTCATCGACTCCGGCTCCTCAAGAAACTTCATCAATATCATGTTTGCACGACGACACTCCATACCCTTAATCGAACTCCAACATCACCGTGCCGTAATAGGCATTGACGATCAGGAAATAGAGGACAAGATACGCTTCAGAGCCACCATCACTTTCACACTTCAAGGACAAAAGTTCAAACAAATTTCTACGTAAGGATGTCGGCCAGGTAAATCCCGGGATTCCCGGCACCCGGAGCCGGGTTTTCGACCCTCAGAGGCTGTGCCCGCACCCGCGCTTGCGCCCGCTAG
>MU132191.1:42471-110303 GCA_015039395.1 Ceratobasidium sp. AG-I
GTATCGTGGTGTGACTCGCTAAGCACTTGTATCCTGCCATCACGCACGCGTTCCAGCAAGCTCTCTGCGTCCCCCCACCGATCCATGTGAGGCAGTGTCAGTGCCAAAGCGTGCATCGTAGACATTGTTTCAAGATGTTGTTCTCCGAGTGCATCCTTTTGATAGCTCAGCAAAGTAGATAAGAGTTGCATTGCGTCTCCCCAGCGACCAATGCTGCAGTATGTGCCCATCAGCGACTTTGACACAGAGACAGTGTTAGGATGGGTTCGACCCAGCTCCAGGGTGCATTTTGACAGTATGCTCTTTTGGAAGCCTATTACTTTCTCCCACCGGTTGCCCGCCTCATAGACCAGTGAGAAAGCTCGGGAATTGTACACGCATGCATCAGGATAGGAAAGCAGCATGTTCTCGACGATGGACGCCAGCTGCGATCTGAACAGACAATGTTCGACTTCGTTATCTAGTTCGGGACCAATTGAGGAAGCCAACAGATATGCAGCAACCGTCACAAATGGTGGGTGCTCGACGAGAGATTTGGCCCAAGTGTAAGCTTCAGGACTCCAATGATGACCGCCGCCTCCAAACTGGAACATAAAACGATTCTCGAGGTTCATAGCGACTTCATGAAAAGTCGGGTTGCATTCTATGGATCCAGAAGCTCTCGAAGTGAACCGAGATACAAGTTCGCTGACATCGGTTTTGGTCTGATCCACCTCGTTTTGTGTGAGGATCAACGGCTGGTAGGTTGCAAGGTTGGCCCGAGCCCTGGTCAGGATCTCTTTGAGTAGGTCTAGCTCATCGATCTTCAGAAACACGAGCAATCGGAGGAGTATCTGCTCGGAGGTGGAGAGTGTCTCGTAGTAGGAAGACCAAGGTGCGTCTAGTGAAGCTCTGATTTCGCTTATCCACTTCTTTCGTTGAGCGGCAGACATGAGCCGATAAGCCTGCAGAGGCGTCTCTGAGTCTTGGATAGCCTTTCCAACCTGGACGATCTCTCGGGCGAAACAGCCGAAACACTTACGAAACAAGTCAGCTTTTATGGCGAAGGGCTTAAAGTGGTGCAAACGGGCGAGGGGGACTGCTCAGTTACTTACCTCAACGATCTGGCTTGCCGTCTCTTTATCCTCAGAGGAAGAGTCCCCATGCTTTGGCTCCATTGAATTAACCAAGAGGGTAGTAGCCGCTTCTCGATCTAAACCACGGTTCAAGCGGTATTTATCATGCGGAGCCTTGAGCACAGACGGCTGGCTACTCAGGATGTAAAGAATCCAGAGTTCCCGGTATCCCAGTACCCTACGTATGTAATCCCTAGAAGAGCGACGATGACTAGGGTCAAAAAGGCGCGGCGGTATGAGTCCGTCGAATATAACAAGACCGGTGCGAGGACGGGAACCAAAGTGCGAAATTGGAGGTTCGATTAGTTCGCCTTGTAACTCATCGAAAAGCCCCGGCAGAACCGGGCTAGTGGAGACAACATCCAAGTAAACGATATCCCTTGTGAAAGTACATACGTCATACTACTGGATCTAGCCTGGATTATGAGCATGCTTACCAGTCACCCATCATCAGCTGGACAAACCTCAGAGCAAGCTGGGTCTTCCCGGAGCCAGAAACACCTATCAACGCAAGTTCTCTCTCGGTTTTCCCCCTAAAGAAACTGTCTAAGAACTCAAGCTCTTTCGTACGGCCAGTGAACAGTGGCGACGGCGGCGGTGGACGGAGAGTATTGCGGAGGGCATCGGGAACTGGCTGATTGGCCACTAAGTAGTCTGCACTTGCTCCACGCTCCGAAGGATTTGCGTCATGGGCACCTTCAAAGATAGCAGTCTTAGAGGCATTTGGAGCACCACGCGCCAATCGCAACGAAGGATATAGTGCCTCAAGCCTCGGCAAGTAAGTTGTGTGAGTACGGCCCTAAGGCAGAGCCACATCAGTAAAAATAGAAACGTGCCAAACCAAATAAAACAGTAAGAACCTTCTTAAAAGACCTCAATAGGGGTTTAATATATCGACCAACGAATCCGCCTCTGTTTAATTGACCATGGTTTAGTTCCTTTGGGACGGTACCCCTTCAATTAAGGCGTGTTTTACTGATGCGAGGCAAGTTAGCTTACTGGTTCCTGGGCGGTCGACAGCGGACCGTTTGAGGGTCTACTAGTGGAGGGGGGAGTACATTTGGCCAGCAATACCGAAGCTGAAGGCCGGTCGTTAGGCAATAGCTTCCAGCAACTCTCAACAATCGGCCACAGAGGGACCGATATAACCCCTTCGAAACGCACGTCGTATTCCCCAGGCTGGCGCCCCGATAACACTTGCCTTTGAACCTGGATATCGTGTTTATATTGAGCGTATGGAAGATCCTCGGTGACAATCTGGCGGTGAAATTAGGTCATATGAGATGTTAGGATTATGCTACAATCATCGCACCTCAAACAAAGTGCAGCCTATGGCCCAAATATCTGACCTCGTTGTTGGCACGGTCGGCTCGTCTATATCAACGTCAATCAACTCAGGACTCATCCATCGACTATCGCCAACAAACGAGATCGATGGAAGAAGCGTTGAAAAGGGATCGCAAAGCGTAGCCAGACCGAATTCGCCTATTTTAGTTGTTCCATCTTCGTGCACAAAGATCTTGCCCTGGCCAAGAGATCTAAAAATTAGATCGACGTATGTTAGTCGGTCTAATTACGCACCGCATTGAGGTTCCCGTGGATTAAAGGCGGGTCTTGTCCGTGAAGGTACGCCAGGCCAGACAGAACGTCAAGTATCTGTACATGCTCATGGGTATCTCAACTAGTCATGGATAGCTGAATATTTACTATTTTCTCTTTATCAATATTGCTGGTGAACGCTTTCAGATACTGATATATGTCAGTCAGGGTTCATTAAAGGCAGATATACTACTCACATCCCGAACACAACCGTTCTCGCAGAGTTCTACCCGGAGGCTAAGATCATCGCCACGCTCATGATGAAAGACCCTAACGATGTTAGGATGATTCAGAGGTACCCATTTTCTCAATTGAGCGAGGTATTCCTGCGAGAGAATACGTATCAGGACATATACTTCAGGAGGCTAGCATTGAGTCGAACCTCCACGAATGTCGTCCAGGACGGGTGAGAGGGCTGACACAGAAGATTAGCATGTAGTAACTCTACCGAAGATATGATCGATTTCATACCTCTTCAGTGAAGGTACCGCCCGAGACAGCGTCAAAGCATCGAGGAGACACCCGTAAGACTTTATGGACACGCTAACAAGGGAATTATCACGAAATATTTTATGTATGATGAATGATACGAACCACGTAGGGATGAGACGCAGATGATACCCTATCGAGATACGGCCAGTAGGTCGTTAGCTTTGCTGGCGTTGACTGATAGTGAACGCACCTCCAAACATCTGCGGCTGCTCCACGCGCTAGTAGCATAATTTCGGCGGCGTCCTCAGGAGTCTTAAAACTCTGCAGCAGCTCATTTGATATGTTTGGGGTGAGTTCATCCATCTCACGTATTGATAGTTTTGGTGTCGAAACTCGGATTAAGTGGGGTGGAAATCAATCCACAGGATTCACGTGACCATATGAACGCATCTGGAACCTCACGTGAGTTAATACATTACCCTAGCCCTGTCAGACTCAACGCCCGCACCCACATCAGCGATGTCTTTGATGCCGCCCCAATGCCAACATGTTTTACCGGCGGAAAATGTTTTCTCGCACGATCGATTCGGGGATCTAGATGGCCTCTCGACTCCCGGCGGATCGTGCAATGTCATCCGGCTAGTTACATAGTATTGCAGTGTATCGAACAGACAATGACTAGATTATCCTTACGCATCTAGCACGCGACTCAACAGGACCGACCCTCCTATATATGTTTGTGCTTTCGTATTCACAAGCGTCTATTTAGCATCTCATCTTCTTGCGCAATATAGGTTGCCGTCAAGTGCTTTCGTGAAAGGGCGAATTGTGATCGAGAGGTATACATGTGACTGGTATTGGTACCTAGAGCTAACCTCGGGAGTTTAGCAAGTGAAAAAGATGATCGAGGCCGAACTGAAGATATGGAATCTACTTAATAACAACCTGAACGTTGTACAGTTGCTGGGCGTTGTCAGGACGTATCCCGACAATCTATATATACTTCCGTGGGCGGTTTCAGAATATCACGAGAACAACAACATTGACCATGTGAGTACACGTAATAGATTATGCTAAGAATTGAGTTGTTCTAACTGCAATACTAGTACTTGAGAAAGCAAAATGTGGATACGCAACGGCGATACGAATTGGTCTGTTTAAGTCATGCATCTTTATAGAAGGTATACTACGCTAACAGTATAATCTTGATAGTTAACCGGCGTTATTCGTGGACTAGCCCACATTCATTCTCTGGAGATCGTGCATGGAGATCTAAAAGCGGTACGATTAGATGCTAGACATACTTCACGCAAGGTTCATCTTTTTCGATAAGAGTAATATCGTTGTCAACGATAACGGAAACAAAGCCAAGATATGTGACTTTGGGTCCTCACGTATCTGTTGCGGCTGCTACGATGGCCCAGAGGACCAGGATGGAACAGCGCAATGGGATAGCCCTGAACTTTGGAGCGGAGAGTCCCGCACATCAAGCTCAGATATCTGGGCCTTTGGTTGTGTGGCGCTCGAGGTAAGCGACAGCATAGAGTCCTCTCGTCAGCTAAAAGTGATACTACTACGTTGATTGTAGGTTCAGTTCTCCCAGCATCCATACGACTTTAGTGCCAAGAGGTCACGTGTTATGCAACGGAAGGGGCGCCTACCAGCGACGGAGATGCCAACCAGTTTGGATTCCCATTCAATTTCAAGCAGCATATGGAATCTCATGCAGTATTGCTGGGATACGGATTCGGGCACTCGACCTAACGCCCAAACACTGCTGATAGATTTTGAGGCGCTTAGGTCGAGTAACGTGACTGGTACTGTATAAGACATGGAGGTGGACCACCCTTAACGATTCGATAGTGTATGAGGCCGCTAGTATATTTTCTTGTGCTTCGATTGCGTTGCTCAGTCAATTTCCCCCTTTTCCCTGCTGCATACTACTATCTTGACCACCAGACCTACCCAAAATCTGAATATACATAACAACAACTGTAATGACGGTGGCTTGTTTGATACGCCCACCTTGTTTCTATCTCAACGTGATAGATACGTCGAGCTCGCAGTGGAGTCTAGCGCAATATTCAAGCCACCTTGAGATAAAGCTGGTTCTCATTGCTGTTTTGTATAACACATAGTACTGTCTCAACAAGATTTACGATGCACATGAGATAAAACCAACATATGCAGATGTACGGCTTAAAGAGGAGATTTTTGGGCGAGGGGCTTTGCATGCTGCTGGATCAGGGGGGCGACAATCGGCCTGAAGTGCCCAACTCATTGAGAACCGAGCTGCGTAATCTATTAAATAAGTGCTATTGTTAAAAAGGTAACATCTATACTAAGCATGACTAAGATTACCAACCCAGTATCCTGTTTAGACATTTGGGTCGCTTCCCTTGACCGAGTGCGATAATGACCGCCGTGTCTTTTTTGATCTTGTTGAACTGCAGTTTGCCGGTTAGTAGCTCCTATGTTGAGTAGTCATGCTCTGTATTGACAAATAGCAAAAAAAAACGCTCATCTCTCACCACCATCGTCTGTGCAACTAAATTAGTCCTTATGTTGGCCCTCAATATTCATGAGTACGTACCATTCCGAGCGCATATATGTCAGTCTCTTTGCACAGGTTTGGCTCAAAGTCGTCCCCACTCTCCTTGATTCTCGTTTCGGAATTTACAACTAGGAGGTTCGATATATACGTCGTAAATTTTGGATATATGCGTTTGTTCTCACCTGTCGAAACCACCAAGGGGTAGAGTAGAAAGAAGAAAAAGAGGAAAGATAAGCTTACGTAGCACCAAAAATAAGCAAAACCCTCGCAAGACCCTACGCAACATTTGCCAACAGCACTCCCCTCGCAAGACTAGGCAATGCTTCACCTCCCTGAAGAAACGCGCCATCCCGTATAACCACCCCGTTCTCAGCTTCAGGGCCTATCCCAGGCGACAAGAGCGCACACAACAGAGTCCCAGACGTTCCAGCTTGGGGCAGGAGAATGCCAGCTTTAGGCTCAAATTGGAATCGAGTAGAGCACTACTCTGAGAACCCATGTCTTGACCATCTCCGTCTCCCTTCCTCTTGCTCCGTCGGTGTACCGGGCGGGCTCTCCATCTTCCCTCCTCTGCTTCTGTCCCCACTCCTTGGCATTCTCCGGACAACGCTCATAATCCAACCAGGTAACCTCTCCGTACTCGACGCTACGCTGTTCATCTCGCTCGAAATCCTCCGACTCTGTACGGGCGTGATCTTTATAGATGAACTCCTGGAATCTAGTTTGACTAAGTGAGGAGACTGAGCGCTGGTTGCCTTGCTCCTTGCCTCCTGCGCCTAAACTTCCAGATACTGAGTGAGACCGAGGTTCTACGCCCTGGTTGAAGAGAAGACGGAAGTTGTCTCTCGCCGTTCCCCAAATGATACCGTTTCCGGTCAGCTGCCCTTTGGCACTCGACGTCCTGCATCTGGTCCGTCTGTCATCCCCAGTCAGTATCCTCTCGAGCTGATCTTCACCGCCCCGCTTCCCACTCTTCCAATCCTCCGATTCCCTCGACTGCGTCAACATCCCTCCCAAGTACAACCTCCTATGTTCCACTTCCTCTCTATGCCCTCTCCTCCACTCAATACCTCCCCTGGTGATCCAACCGACATAGACATATCCCCTGACTAGTCCCTCAAGTGTGTACCCAGCATCTCCCTCGACCAATTTCCCGCCCATCCCTCCTGTCCGCTTCAACCCATGACGCGCTCGCCGTACTTTTAAGTCCCAGGCTGTTCGGTAGACATAGCAGAAGAAGCACATACGTTGTATGGGACTAGGGAGTCGGAGCATCAGGCGGGTGTGAATAGGTAGTTGGGCTGATTGATGGGCGCTCTGGGTTGGGTGGTTAGTTTGAGTTTGTAGAAGGGAAGAGGGCAGAAGCCGAGTGGAAGAGAGAGAAAGCTGTCGCTCACCGAATTACTACCTCCGGAAGCAATTGGCTACTGGCTACTTCATGTACAGTCGCCACTCCCATAATCCACAAGCTTGCGCGACACACAGCAGCCACCAATGGCGAGCTCCGGTGCGACAAAATCTGACAAACCCTAAACTCAGCAGCTCTTCTCCTGATCCAGCACGCAGCCAGACAATAAACTACTGAAACAAACCCCACGGAACGGCTACTCAAGTCGCACAATTTTGAGGGAAAAGCTGCACGGCGATCAATCTGAAGATCAACGGCGGCAGCCCGACCCATACTATAGGCGTGCGTAAACCTCGAGTCTGACACTGTTAGTGGTACCAGTTGGCTCATATGAAATGTGCTATCGAATCTGCGCAGTCGTATAGTCCTATTCTAATAGTCTTCATCCAGTTCGTGGTCGTGCCATAGTGGCTGATTCACCAGCTCGAGCGGCGAGGATAATACGAGCATGATGTGCGCTCCAGTAATGGGGTCTTGAGGAGGGAGCAGTAGACCATGTAGCGACACCTTCGCATCTTTCACGTTAATCGCAGTTGGCTCGATCTTCCCTGCAGTTGTTCGCTCGGTACGTTCCGTTCAGCGCAGCCTTCAATCCATAGACGCAAGAAATTATTTAGACACGTATTTCGATCTAGTTTATGTTGTCGCCTTCGGAGTCATTACGAACTAGCAGCCGATTGCGCTCTGCCTCGAGTGTTGTCAAGCGCCAGGAGGCTTATGTCAGATGACGTCATTGGTACTATCCAGGACCCTGGCAGTGGTGCACTTGCGTGTGATTCCACCCATACACTTTCTCCCACTGTGAGAGCCACTTTGATACTGCTTATTTTACCTTTGCAGAGATGTATTCTCGGCAATTTAACCCCCAGTTAGAAGGTAACAACAGGCGTCTACTGTTTGTCGGCGCTGCGGGCCGTTTTTCATCTAAGATACTTGTGCACGCAAAGTTTGGGGTCCGCCCCTTGTGTCTACTATTACGTCGTAATATTCAATTCATATCCTGCCATTTTCCCTAAATAAAAACGAGGTTTGACGCAGGTCCCACCCGGGTTTGGCGCGTTGCGGCCCCTCTTATTAGCACCTGGCTGCACACAAACCACTTGCGCTTCTACTAATGCGTCTAGCATAATCTCAATATTTGATATCTCAGCAAGACAGCTTGTGCGGCTGAACGAAATTGCTGGAAGCTCTCAGCCCGTAGCACCCATTCTCAAACCTTGCGCCATAGTGTAAGATAATCGGATAAGTTAGAGTCAACACAACAGGGTATTTATTGTACAAAAGATTCGCCCACGGGGATTTCCGCAGCTGCAAAGAAATAACTAAATCATCTCTCAACCAGTAGGGAGATGTAGCATCTAACAAATATACGTCGTAGTCAGAGGTAGACCTGCTTTAGGTTGACTAGAATTGAGGTTACCAAAGATTCCACCTCGCTGGCAGTCGGTCTATCCGCCGGCATCTGCGCCCAGCACTTCTCTAAGATCTCCCAGAACGCTATTCCTCGTGGAGACTGATCCAGGATCCTTTTCGGACGATTGGGTCGTTTGCCTTGGCTCAGGGCGACAATGACTACTGTGTCTTTTTTGATCTCGTTGAACGGTTGCTTGCCGGTCAGTAGCCCCTGGATTAAACGGTCAAAGCTGACATCAACGAGTTCTGGTAGATGCTCACTTCTCACCAACATCGTCTATGCGACTCGGTTAGCTGTAGTATCAACCCCCCATATCTAGAAGTACGCACCATTCCGAGCGCATACACATCGGTCTCTCTGCATAGCTTCGCCTGAGGGTCATCCTCATTCTCCCCGACGATGGCCGGTGCCTCGCTCAGAGCTGGACTGGCTAGTTCCGTGTCATCGGCTAATTCATCCTCGAGCAGAAGCTCCGGCGCCTGTTCAATCAGTAAGACAGGTTTGCCACATAAATATCAAAATGTTTCTTACCATCCATCTGCATGTACCGCTGATTAAATTTGTGCTTGCTGAGAACTTGATCGACGTGTTTTGTATGATGGCCAATCCGAAGTCGGCCAGCTGCAACGTGCCGTCGTCGGATACGAGAATGTTCACCTGAAGCCCCCAAACTAGTAAGTAGAACACAATTATGTATATGAGTGGCATTGCGTACTCCTTTCAGATCACCGTGAATCTTTTGAGTACAGTGTCAGAAAAGTGCAAAAGCGTTCCGTTATTACATCTCATACTTACAACGTCCGATTTATGGAGATACACCACTGCGCCCACCACTTGAGTGCACTGTAAAGAGATATCTATCAACGTGCTAGATTTTTGGCCCTGATCATTGTAGGACTTACTAGAACGTAGCGATCGAGATCAGGCTGCTGCTTTATGTACTTCATCACGTTCCCTTTCTCGTTCCATGGCAACACCATCGCTAGCTGACCCCGAAACAAGGCAAGTCCGAGTAATGGCACGATACCCTTGTGTTGGAGCTGCGACCAGATGCTCAATTCTCGCGTTGTTCGCTATGCGCCCATGTCATGCGAACGTAACTCGACGACGCCAGCCGACTTACCTTGACTTGCTTGTACTCTCCTTGAGCGTTTCTGAGACACTTGACCGCAAGAATCCTTCCGTCTCGAAGGGTGACTCGGTAGATGTCAGCAAAGCCTCCCCCATCTATGGCAGTGGTTGGAAGATCTGGCGCTTCCTGTAGCCGAGCCGAATAGTCTTCTAGTCCTGCTTTTTCCGTGAAGTATGTGACCACGGACTCCATTGGCTTTACAAATGGCACACATTAGTGGAAATCGCCCTGGAGTTGACACAGGACTCACAACTGCCGGAGATATGACGAACGCGTCTAGCGATAAAGCGGCCAGCGTCGAATCTAGCTGTTGTTGCTGCACAAAACCAATTCTGTCATCAGCTCACCCGGGTCCAAGAAAGGCATACATACAATGTCCTCGATTTCTGGATCGTTCCTTTCGAGCTCCTGGTCTTGCATCTTGATCTCTAGGACCTGCCTGAGTATTACTGACGCCTCTTGCCATCGACATTGACTGATATAGTGCGTTGCAAGATTGAGCGAAGTCGCAAGGTATGCAGGATCATTTTTCCCAAGCACGCGCTCCCTTGCTCCTAGCAGCTCGACATGCAGGTTCTCAGCCTGCTCCCATAGTCCCTGCTTCCAGTAATTCAACACAAGTTCGCCCATGCTGGCAAGTGTTTCAGGATCATCATTTCCGTACACCGCCTTGCGTGATTCTAGTATTTCCGCCCGTAACACACCCACGTTGGACAAGCGACCGTCCTTTGAGTACCAGGACGCCAAGGTGCGCATGGTCTTGATTGTTTCGACGTGATCGCGTCCCAGCACCTTTTTTGCGCTTCAAGGACGCTCTCCGCGAGATCGACTGCATCCCGCCGTTGTCCCCGTCGTCGATACACCAGGGCAAGCGCAAACATGCTCAACAGTGTATCTGAGTGCTCGAGGCCGAGCAACCGTTTCCTCGCTTCTAGTACTTGATCATTGAGCTCCTCTGCATTAACTAGCGATTGCCGTGCCTCCGGGTGCTTTGTTGCGAGATTATGCATGCTCAATAGCGTGTCAGGATGATGTTCGCCCAGAACTCGTCTTCTCGCCTCCAACACCTGCTCGAGTAACTCCTGCGACTCTCGCCATCGTCCTTGCTCGAAGTAGACCGACGCCAGACTGTGCATTGCTGACAGAGTATCGTGGTGTGACTCGCTAAGCACTTGTATCCTGCCATCACGCACGCGTTCCAGCAAGCTCTCTGCATCCCCCCACCGATCCATATGAGGGAGTGTCAGTGCCAAAGCGTGCATTGTAGACATTGTTTCAAGATGTTGTTCTCCGAGTGCATCCTTTTGATAGCTCAGCAAAGTAGATAAGAGTTGCATTGCGTCTCCCCAGCGACCAATGCTGCAGTATGTGCCCATCAGCGACTTTGACACAGAGACAGTGTTAGGATGGGTTCGACCCAGCTCCAGCGTGCATTTTGACAGTATGCTCTTTTGGAAGCCTATTACTTTCTCCCACCGGTTGCCCGCCTCATAGACCAGCGAGAAAGCCCGGGAATGGTACACGCATGCATCAGGATAGGAAAGCAGCATGTTCTCGACGATGGACGCCAGCTGCGATCTGAACAGACAATGTTCGACTTCGTTATCTAGTTCGGGACCAATTGAGGAAGCCAACAGATATGCAGCAACCGTCACAAATGGTGGGTGCTCGACGAGAGATTTGGCCCAAGTGTAAGCTTCAGGACTCCAATGATGACCGCCGCCTCCAAACTGGAACATAAAACGATTCTCGAGGTTCATAGCGACTTCATGAAAAGTCGGGTTGCATTCTATGGATCCAGAAGCTCTCGAAGTGAACCGAGATACAAGTTCGCTGACATCGGTTTTGGTCTGATCCACCTCGTTTTGTGTGAGGATCAACGGCTGGTAGGTTGCAAGGTTGGCCCGAGCCCTGGTCAGGATCTCTTTGAGTAGGTCTAGCTCATCGATCTTCAGAAACACGAGCAATCGGAGGAGTATCTGCTCGGAGGTGGAGAGTGTCTCGTAGTAGGAAGACCAAGGTGCGTCTAGTGAAGCTCTGATTTCGCTTATCCACTTCTTTCGTTGAGCGGCAGACATGAGCCGATAAGCCTGCAGAGGCGTCTCTGAGTCTTGGATAGCCTTTCCAACCTGGACGATCTCTCGGGCGAAACAGCCGAAACACTTACGAAACAAGTCAGCTTTTATGGCGAAGGGCTTAAAGTGGTGCAAACGGGCGAGGGGGACTGCTCAGTTACTTACCTCAACGATCTGGCTTGCCGTCTCTTTATCCTCAGAGGAAGAGTCCCCATGCTTTGGCTCCATTGAATTAACCAAGAGGGTAGTAGCCGCTTCTCGATCTAAACCACGGTTCAAGCGGTATTTATCATGCGGAGCCTTGAGCACAGACGGCTGGCTACTCAGGATGTAAAGAATCCAGAGTTCTCGGTATCCCAGTACCCTACGCATGTAATCCCTAGAAGAGCGACGATGACTAGGGTCAAAAAGGCGCGGCGGTATGAGTCCGTCGAATATAACAAGGCCGGTGCGAGGATGAGGATCAGGGTGCAGGAGCGCGGGTTCGATAGGTTCGCCTTGTAACTCATCGAAAAGTCCTGGCAGAACTTGGCTAGTGGAGACAACATCCAAATAAACTATATCCCTTGTGATGATGCGTATGTCATACTGCTGGATCTAGTCTGCACTGTGAATTTACTCACCAGTCGCCCATCATCCGCTGGACAAACCTGAGGGCAAGCTGGGTCTTCCCGGAGCCAGAAACACCTATCAACGCAAGTTCTCTCTCGGTTTTCCCCCAGAAGAAGCTATCTAAGAACTCGAGCTCTTTCGTTCTGCCGGTGAATAGTGGTGACGGCGCCGGTGGACGGAGGGTGTCGCGGAGGGTGTCGAGGGCTGACTGGTCGGCCATTAAGCAGTCTGCACTTGCTTCAAGGTCCAGTGGGTTTGCGTCGGCAGCGCCTTGAAAAGTGCCAGTCACTTCAGCTTCAGTGAGCGCGTTCGTAGTGTGCAACGTAAATCCAGTTGTTGGCCAATAGGGTACGATTTTTATTGGGACTTTCGAAAGTGCTTTCGAAAGTGCTTTCGAAACCAGTCTTTCGAAAGGCTTTCGAAAGCATTTCAAATAGATAAGAGATCATGGGGCTTCCCCTTGCGGACATCATCGTCATGGAGCGTCGGCTCCAAGGAGCACCTGTTATATGGCCGAGGTGGAAACCCATCGATTCGCCACCGTGGTGTAGTTGTTACCGCTGCAGCATGCTGTTAGATGTGCAGTGGGTTCGATTCTTTTGTTGTATTATCTTTATGCCTTAATCTCACACATTGCAAGTCCCGTGCCCCGCTAAGCGCCGAGTTTCGAAAGGCTTTCGAAAGCCGACGGATTTGGAAACCTGATTTGGAAAGCAAAATCGCATTAAAAATCGCACCCTATTGGCCAAGTAAGAATAGGAGGTTCCCTCGTGAGAAAACGATGATAAAACGCAACGGCGGAATACTTACCCGGTCTCTTCCTCAGTCCCCTCGCCTTTTTTACCACATTTCGCCACATTATAATCTAGTTGAAGTTCTAATTTACCTAGAGGGATGCGTGGAGAGAGGATCTCATCATTCATGTGATTTCCAAACAAGCGCTGCCTTCCCAGACGGGTTATGGCACCTCAACCTCGCTCATGAATGATTACCATTACAAATAGTGTTAAACTATTAATCTTATTATTCTCTAAAGTCACTCCAACCACACACCACCACAGAACGCAACGCACGACAAAACGGCACGTATACGTAGAGTATGAACAAAAAGGCTCAAAAAGCAACTATCCAAGAAAAACAGAAACTACCGTATGCGAATAAGATATATGACAATGTTACTCAATAAACAAAACGTGATGCGAACTGACTCCAGGGCAAAAGGCGGTATGTACAGGGTTAAAGACGAACTAGATGTGGATGAATACGAATGGGTGGGGGAGGAGGGGATCAACGTGCAGACGCGCATATACTTGTTTGTACACTTGAGGCGCATTCTTTTCGGTTGCTGTAGTGGGCGTAGGGACGTAGGGTGCGTTGAAGATCGTGTGTGGAGGGACGTCGAGAAAGTCGACAAAAAGTCGCGAACGTGTGAATGGACGTCGTTGGAGGTGGTGGTGATTCGTATAATAATGTTGGCAGCTGCTCATGCAGTATCGTGGCAAGTTTAGCGTTCAGATCCGTGTGCTGCAGCGTGGTCGGCGACATCGTTTCTCGGCTCATCGTGTCCTTCGTTGGTAGGAGCGCCTGGTGTGGCAGTCCCGTGAGAGTCGGAGGTTCCGGAAGCTTCTGGATGGGTAGAGCCGGAGGGGGTCGACTCGGACGCCTGAGGGCCAGGCTGAGACGACGAAGACGGAAGTGAATCCGTAGGTCCTACATCCTCTCTCCCTTGCATGGACCCTGGCACCGACCGTCTCCACATCGTAGGTCCAATCCCAAACGTATGGTCTCGATCTTCGTCCTCAGATTGCATCGAGTGCGACCCTCGCCTCACTGAGCCGCCAGACCCAGAGCCCGACCCCGAACCTGTGCCAGACACGGACAGGGAGTACGCAGCAGACACAGCGCGTGACCCGGCTGAACCAGACCCTGCTCCAGATCCTGAGCCAGACCCAGACTGAGAGCCCGACCCAGAGCCAGAGCTCACTCGACCTCTCCGCCCACGCTGGCTCATCGCCACAAGCGAGTTCTTCCGACTCGACGGAGCACTCAGCATCCCCACACTGTCCTCCTGCTCGGCCTCAAACCCTTCCACGTTGTCCACACCCGAGCCCACGCCCCGTGGTGGCCCAAACTCAACCGGCCCGAACGTATGCGACCCAACTCGCCTTCGCAGAACACCAAGGCTCTCCTGAGAGCTCGCGGTGGCGACAGAGGGTGCAGTCCCCGCCCGGCGTCTTCGCTGATTCGGATTATGAGGCGGAGGCGGGATGAGCCCAGACCGAACGCTCGGCGACGGAGACGAGATGAGAGAGTCTTGACCTTGAGAGATGATCGAATCACGTGTCCGCGACACGATTGAGTGTGGCGTCTGAGAGATGATCGAGTCGTCGCGTGGGTGAGAAGAGATGATCGAGTCATCGGCATGAGAATCTGAGAGCAACGACGACCTTCGACGAGGACCTCCAGTCGACGATCGATTGTTCGACGATATCGGCGAGTCGAGGTGCGATGCTCCTGATTCACGGTTGCCGTTCGAGCTCGACTCGCGGTTCCTGTTCGACCCAGACGACCCTCCTCCAGCGCGCGAGAACGACATCGGGAAGAACCGTGACGAGATTGGCTGGCCCAAGCTGCTCAACGAGGCGCTCGTATCGAGCCCCTCGGAGTACGACCCGCTCGTGTCCGCCTCGCTCCCAGCAGCCGGCGCATGAATCCGTACACTCTCGTGCCCGTCTCCAGAGTACGCATAGTCGCCGACCGAGAAGTTCTCTGCATACGAGTCATATGACCGATCGCCCGACCCAGAATGCTCAGCTGATTGCGAAAACGACCTCTCCCCAGCTTGAGAGAACGACCTCTCCCCGGACTGAATGAACGAATGCTCCCCCGTAAGCTCCTCCTCGCCCTCCTCACTCTCCAGCACACTGTCCCCAGCCTGACTCGACACACTCTCCAGCCTCGTCGTCCCAGCTCGAGGTGTCATCATCGGCACGAGCGTCGACGTGCTCGGCCCAGTCGGCGTCGAACCAGCTACGGATGTCCCAGGACCTGAGCGGCTGCCCGAGGGGGTGGAGCGGCTTCCAGACGTGGTGATGACAGACTTGGCTTGACCAGGTGGAGTGGATCGACCAGCAGATGACGGCGCGCCTTCACGCACAGCGGCGACGAGTGGAGAAGGTAGGACAGGTCCCATAGGTTGGACTGGGAAAGGTAGACTGGCAGGTTGGGGCTGAAGAGGGAAAGGTAAAAGCGTAACGGGTCCAGATGTGGTAGCAGGCGCAATCGGAGGAACCAAGCCAATGGTCGCAGTCGGCGTCGTGCTTCGCCCAGCAGAAGTAGCATCGGTAGCAGCCGGGGTAGTCACGAATCCAGGCAGGGGAGGAACAAATCCTGCCACAACCGAAGGAGGAACGAATCCACCCACAAACCCAGCGGCGGGCACAAGAGGCGTAAACGTCTCGGGACTCAGCGCGCCCCTCCTCGGTCCAACAGTCGGCTCAGGTGGCGTAAGCATAACAGCAACCTCCGTCACTCCTCCGACCCCAGCGTCGCCTGATCCAACGTCAAACCCTCCCATACCAAACCCACTATCCCGCAACCCACTCAGCGCCAGCTCCTGATCCGAGTTCCTTTCCTTGACCACTCCAGCCCCGAACGTTGACCCAAAAGTGTCTAGATGTGGTCGAAGCGGCGCCTTGCCCTTGCCCACTCCTTGAATCCGTCCAATAGCGGGGTCCATAAGAAGAGGCGTAGGCGCAGGAAGAGCAGACGCGGCCCTCCAGCTCCCCCATCTCCGAACCATGCATAGCTCATAAGCGTCCTGCACGCGATCTCGTGCTGCTACGCGCCATTCCCAGTTGAGTTTGTCCTTCACCGTCGCCGAGCCTACACCAACCCAAGGTGATTAGTAATTATTTTCGCTGTAAATGTAGGATACTTACCAGGGAACGAGTCATCCTTCTCGCCAACACTTCCAGCCTCCCATGCATCCACGTCCGCATCCGTCGGCTCCTCCCATCGATACCGTGGCCCACACAATCCCGCACACATCTGTCCCGAGAAAATCCACACTCCCAACCTACGGAAACAATTAAAGCGTCAGCGAGATTCAGAACTAGGAAGGACCACGGATGACGTAAAATTCGGATATATGCGTTCGCCTTTGCCCTCCTCCCAAAACCAGGAGGAAAGCGGAGAGATGAAGAGGAAGGTCAAGAAGGGAAAACTTACGTAGCAGCCAAAACGAGTAGCACCCTCGCGATACTCCACGCAACGTTCGCCAATAACACTCCCCTCGCAAACCCAGTCAACGCCCCGTTCCCTCTGAAAAACGCCCCGTCCCGCATATCCACGCCACTCCCTACACCAGCACCGCTCTGAGGCGACCAGAACGCAAACAGCAGAGCGCCAGCTATTCCAGCTCGAGGAAGGAGAGTAACGGCTTCAGGACCAGATTGAGATCGGGCGTAACACCACTCAGCGAACCCGTCCGTCGACCACATGCTTCGTCCTCCGTCTCGTCTCGTAGGAGTACTAGGCGAACTACCACCCTCCTTCTTCTCTCCCCTCCTCCTGGCCCCACCCCGCGGCCCTCTCCGGAAAACACTCATCACCCAACCAAGCACCTTCCCCACACTCGACGCAACACTGCTCGTCCCGCTCGGTATCCTCCGACTCTGCACAGGCGTGATCTCCAACGCGCGCTCCACCTCGGCTGACGTTCGGCCGCTCAGACTCCTTTTATGCGCGAATTTATGAGCGGCGGAGGGTTGGGAGGGGTGCGATGGGCCGTGTACGAGCTCCTGGAATCGTGTTTGGCCGGACCCGGATGCTGAGCGTCTGTGTCCGCCTGAAGAACTACGTTTTCCTTTGGCTTCGTCTCCTGAACCAGACCCTCCAGATGCCGAACGGGGTTGAGGTTCTGTATCCGGGTTGAAGAGAAGTCGAACTTCGTCTCCCCCATTACGCCCAACTGATCGTCGACGAATACCCTCTCCAGCAACTCCAGTCGCACGCACGTCCTCGTCCCGCCCGCCATCAACAGTCGACGCCCGCCCGAGCTGGTCCCCTGACATCCGCCCCAACTGGTCTCCGGATCCTCGCCTCCCGCTCTTCCAGTCCTCAGACTCCCTCGGCTGCATCAACATCCCTCCCGAATCCGACCTCCTATGATCCCCTTGCCTCTCCCTCTCGCTCAACATCTCCCTCGACTGCCCAACCGACATAGACATATCCCCAGACCGATCCCTCGAATGTGCGCCCAGCATCTCCTTCGACCGGTTCCCTGCTCGTCCTTCCGCACCCTCTCGGCCCATAACGCGGTCGTCGTAGTAGACTTCTGGGTCCCATGCAGTTCGGCGTACGTATCGGAAGAAGCAGTAAACGTCGTAGGAAACTAGGGAGGCGAGGTGGCGTGCGGGCGTGGATAGGTAGATGGGAGTGATTGGTGGGCGCTCTGAAGAAAACGTGGTTGATTAACATAGGAGGAATGAGAGAATAAATTGAAGGAAGAATGTTACTCACTGACTCGCCACCTCCTCCAGAAGAGGTAAACCACTTCGTAGATAATCACTACCCCAACGATCCAGGCAAGCACGCTGGCACAGTACGCAGCAGCCGCCAACGACCAATTTCGGCGTGAGGAAACCTGGCCGAATGTGGGTTCGGCAGCAGCTCTTCTTCTTATTCAGCACCCTTCCCAATACAGTACCAATAAAATAGACTCACTGGACAGCAGTATACACTGCGCAAAAATCGAGAAAAAGCTGCGCGGCGATCGGTCCGAAGATCAACAATGGCAGTCCGACTCGCCACTGTACGCGTGCCCACACTCCTGGCTCGCGTGTAAGCTTCAGGTCGAGTCCGGGGGCGTTGAACCGAGGTACGCGCGGTCGACCACCGTATGTGACGAGTCCGAGTTGGGAGGCGGGTCGCATTGGCATGGGAGTTGTTCCTCTCGACTCGGGCGCAGAGTATGATTGGCGTGGGACTTGCAAGTACGCAGGACGTTGTTGAGGTTGCATGATTCGTACCGAACGCGTCGTTGCGGCACGTCCGAGTCCGCTCGGACGCACGGTCTCGTCCTGGTCGGGGTCGTCCTGGTCGTCATCATGTCGTAGCGCTGGGTCCGTTAGCTCGAACGGTGCCGGCAAGGACGAGCGCTGCATGCGTTCCAGTGACTCTACCACTGGTGTAGGCAGCGGTAGACCTTCCGGTGATCTCCTCGCGTTCGTAGTAGTCGTCTCGTCTTCTTCCTCGGCCATGCTATCCTCCACAATCGTATGCTCAATGTGCTCCGTCCAACGCGACCGCGACTGTGGCGAATCATCCTTCGGCGGCGACGACGCCAAAACAGAACTCGACGGACGCGCCGGTCCACCATACACCATCGTCGTCGGGGTCTGCGGCGACCCAGCAGCCCACGGCGCGCCTCGTGCCGTCGTCGATCCGCTCGAAGGCGTCGAGTCGAGCAAGCTGCTCTTGGTCGTTGTGCGTTGAGGTGTAGCCGCCATGTCGAGCACCGTCGTCGTCGTCGCGTCTAGGTTGACCGCGGTGATGTTGAACAGCCCAAGACGGTGATCGCACAACCCAAGATGCGGAATAGGAAATGGTCCCTCAGGGCCAAACACCAAAATCACACAAAATGCTTCCGTGTCACGTGGATGATAAACGCAGGTTTCGGAATGCGAGCGGCGAAAGCGAACAAGAGGGAGGTTCGGTTCAAGATGAGTTCGTGGGAGTCGAAGAAATGAGAGGTAGTTCAGTGATACAGTTAAGAGAACACCCAGATTGTTGTTGTTGTATCTTGTATTTTTGTTACCGAGCCTAACAACGGGGCCGAGAAGCAGGGCCGAATATATGCTAACGAATCAGAAAACAAGGAATGATATCCTGAAGGAGTGTAAAAGTTGGAGCAGGGCAGTGGTGGCAGAATTACAGTGGAGAACAAAATAGCCGTGTCGCGCTGGACAACATATCAACAATAATCCTTAGCCCGACTCGGACACCGGTTGCGCACATGGCCATTGTGTTCCTATGTGACGGAGCCGCCGATAATGAAGGGCCGCGAAACATGGAGCGCGGCATATAGGAATAACCAACAACCTTCCCTCTGTTCTCACTTTCCATTATCCATCCTCCGTTCTCTCTTCTCCGTGTGGTGCACTTTTGTTCCGCGCCGGCTACGTTGGAGCTCCGTGACTCGGGCCGGGCTTACACTACTCCCCCGCACGGTTCTCGTCCCTTGCGCACATGAGAATGTTTAAGAAGCCTGATTATCACGCTCTAAAAGGCACGATCAGCTTTCTCTCAGAATGGGTGAGCTGTGCGTGGAGGAAGCGCAGTTGAACTTTTGAACTTTGAATGCATGCAAGGATTGATACGTACTTCTAGACGTAGGACGCAATGGGAAGGTCATTGCCGCCGATATGGCAGCCGGAGATAGTAATCTAAGATAATGTCAGTGGATAGTAGCACAACATAGAACATTTAGTATAGAACTCAGCGAGCGGTTCAATAGTAATACGAGCTCCCATCAGAATTATAAGCAACAGTTGCGCTAGCTCCGCCGGAGTTTTTCCATGCGCATATACGCATAAACAAATGAATCTGCCAACGTCATTTCAAAATTTCATCTTTGATTTCAACATATCCTTCGCACCGCTTCAACATCTTCGAGGCACATGGTTGGATCGTCGGGCAAACATACATGTTCTCACTCCTCGCAAGCGCTCCGTAAGTAATGAGGGATAATTTTGTTTTTGGGGACCTTTATGAAACGCTCGAAAGATCGGGAGTTCGCTTTACTCGCTCGCGCACCGCCCGGCAGCACCAGAACCTCTAATAGCCACGTTTAAGTTGCCTTGTTACAGAGTTGAGTCTTTTGCATACGCGCAATAGCCTTCGTGAGCTCGGAATAGAGCGGCATACGTGACTCAATTAGGCTATACAATACATGTATAGAGTAGGTATAAGCAGTGTCCAAGAGCTCTATATCTCAGCAAATTCCGTTTTTGCTCCCGGTGCTCCGAAGGGCTGCAGAAGGGGGGTGGGTGACTCCCGACCTCCGAAGCAGTTGGAGCGTTCGAGTACTCCTGAGTATTATTGGGCACTACTGGGCAAATCGGAGGGCGGGGGCCACCAGAGGAAAAAAATTAATCTGGCGCCATTGGAGCTTTAGATATCAGTGTCATAGGTCGACAAACGAGCCTCGGTCTCACTTCTTTTCGCCTGTTCCATTACCATGGCACGAACTCCAATTCCTCAAGCTATCTTGCTTTTTTCTAGTTTGATATTTACTCACACATGACAAGACCTAGTCAAGCGATAATTCGTGAGGCTAAGGATTTGACTGAACGTGGTAAAATGACAGAAATTATTCAATTAAAGTAGAGGATTTGCTACCATTCGCGTGCTCTATGTAGCTCATCGATGCCTCTCTGGCGGTATAAGTTAGGCAGGTTCGCGGATGTGAAGGAATAGGCAACGTTCGTCGGGCTGGTCAGATCACGTGAGAGTTTCTCGCCACTCCCAAGTCGCGCCAAGTTTACCCACGACCTCTAACCTCTACGACTTCTGTGAGCCGCTCAACCACTGATACATATCGAAAAAATGGGCATTCCCCCCAGGTCCTTTGATATACCCGAACTGCTTAGTCTAGTCTGCGGGTTTTCCGATGTCTCCGATTGCGTTCAAGTGTCACGCGTATGTCGAGCCGGGTTTGGCGCAGCCTCACCATTCATTTGGAAGCACGTCGTGGGCGTCCAGAATCTCCTTGCGTTGTTGCCAGGGTTTCAAATCATAGAAAAAAATAGAGGCCAATGAAGAGCTGCCGCGCGTCTTTGATTTTGTACGCTCTCTTTTGCTTTATTGTATTTGATCGTTTCTGAGTTAAAATGGCATCTTTTCAGCGGTGGGGACTTTCCCCATTTGCAGATACTCGACGCTTTAGTGTCTATGCGCCATACGTCAAAAATCTTGACGTCTTTAGCGCAGAGGGCCAATACTGGATCTATGGCGACTGGGACCCCCTGTTTGCATACTCTAGCGAGCATACGTTGTTGCCAAATTTGGTGACATTGTGTCTGCAAATGAAAAATTACCACGGGCACTGGCAGATCCCCCTATGGGCTACTCTTTTTGTATCAACATCCCTGAAGGATCTGCTTTATACACCCCAGCCCTTTGACAAACCTCCCGAAACTTCGCATAAGGTCTTGGGGGCCTTGGTCAAATGCCTTGCTGAGAAATCCCCACGACTTCGTCAATTATCGATATTTGCTGATTACCCACCAAATCAGGAAGGTGCTCGGCTCGTCTCTTCGACGCAGGGGGAGACGTTGGACCAAGACTTAGCGTATGCAGCTGAGATTCGTAGCATCTGCTGCAATCTGGTGTTCTTGACTGGGAAAGGGATACTGGATCTTGGAAGGCTGGCCCATCTTGAAACCCTTACTATCCATTCGGATCGCTTTAACAGCGGGGATCTGGGAGTGACGGAGTTGCCCGACGACTTGTTTTCTAGTCTGAGATGCCTAAATCTCTGCTTCTGGCGCCGCGAACGTTTTGACACTGTTTTCAAGCTCCGACCAGTGTTTAGCAGAGTTACCACGCTCAACTTCCGCTTTGAATTTGGGATCAATGTCTCACTTTATGAATGGGTTGTTTCTGAGCTCTTCCCGTCGCTTGGGGATGTTCCTGGTCTTCGGAATCTGAGCCTATACTTTGACCACTCTGACTACATTGAATGGACGCTCTCAATGATCCCGCATTCATTGTCAGATCTTCCGCTCAAATCTCTAGCAATATACCCAGCGATCTTTGACTTCAGCAACACCTGTGACCTTGGCGCTACATGGACGCAATTGACCTATCTTGAGCTGCCTCAGAATTCCTTCACAACATCCGAGTTGCCACCCTTTTCCGAGCTACCGAGTTTGCAACGCCTCCTGGTTCAACTCAATTTAAATTTGAACTTCGGTCTTGATCATCGTCCTAGACTCAACCCGCTCCCGTTCCATACCCTCGAAGCTAGCGAAACGAGTCGCTATAAAACAGATATGAGAGCTCGGGACTGTGGATATTTGCACGGTCCGGTTAATCAAAATTGCCCGCATGCTCATCGGAGCGACGATTTGGATAAACTTGCCGGGTACGTTCATATGCTGTCCTTTTTTGATCAATGGAACGATGCTCAAGCATACAGTAACTTAGCTTTTTGTTGTCTTTCTGGCCAAATCTGCGTCATGTAATATGGCCCAAAGGAAGCGACGGTCAACCATCGAGGCTCGTTCAGTTACTCGACCAACGGCTCCAGTCTCTTCAGCCACGGGAAGATATCCAAGCTGTAGGCGCATAAGTCTGAAACCTCTCCACTCCTGTCGCAATATTGCGTTGAAGATTGTTGCCTTTATGCTAAACTGTTTGCTCAATCAAACTGTCTGAGGGACTTGATTTGACCACACATATTCTAGGATGGATGAATGTGTATAATAGGAACGTGATTTACACAAGGTGAAGGTATTGGGGTTGAATGTTTGGTTAGGACATGTCTCCAGGAGCGGCGAGAGGGAAATTACCACCCGTTTGTTTGCATGAGGGGTTTCGCATACAGCAGCATGCTCGACATTACATTATACTTATATTGTTGCTGGCAGCGGTTATACAATTGCAGCTTGTAGGTCATTTGATTCTCGCTTCAACCCGCTTAAGGAAATACATACAACATGCAATAATGCTACAAGAAATTCGGCCAACAGGACGTCCGAAAAGGCATGGTCAAAACAACAAAAAAGCACACACTCCGGTCATTACAAAACACTCGGTAGTTGTGCGGGGTCGTAAACGTCCAGAACCGTTGGGGCGGGCTTGCTCCACTTGTCGGGGCAAGCAAGGAAGTAGCGTTCCATAGCTTTCACAAAGCGCTCTTGATACTCTGCGGGTGGAACGACTGTCACCTCGCGTCCACTTTGCAGGTTCGTTTTCGCCTTGTTTTCCAGCGTTTTCGCAAACGTATAACTCCCTGCATTTACGAATTTAGCACATCATCGGTAATAATACCACCAGGGCTCACCGATGGTATCTACCAGTCCACAAGCGATCTCGCTGTGCTCTTCGTCTACGCCTAACAATAAACTGCGTACAACCGAATCAGCACTACAGCCAAAGACACAAGCCATGGACTCACGAATAATCCATGATGTTCGACTTGGCCAAGAACTCCGCATCGCACTTCACCGCCTCTTGCAGGATCAGTTTCGAGTGAGGTCGGACCAGTAGTAGGGCACGTGACGCGCCCTCGATCCATTCTCCGTCGAACAATGTAGTGCCCTTTCCCTTCCCTCCAGGCTTGACCTTGCGGCCCTTGATACCTTTGAGATCGAACGTTTGCGTGATTGTTCGCCCGAACATCAGGTTCTCCATGACTAGGACATCCGCACGGGTTTGTGTTGCTCCGGTCTCAAGATTCTTGATTTCTATCGTGTAAAACCCAAGCATCTTGGCCAGCACCGATGCCTTGGAATGAGTTGAATCAATGTATCGGAAGTACGAAGGGGCCATCTCGATTAATATTTGTCTAGAATGAAGAGGTAAGGAATACATAGGGTCATATGGCTTGATAAAGACTCACAAATCTGCCACGTTCCATGCGTTAACGAGCGACTTGATAATGTATCGATCATCGCTGGTCTTGAAAAAGTTTGCTTTAGACTTTCCTCCCTCTGCAAGCCAGTTTGCACTCTCGGCTAAACTGCGGTTAAATCCTTCCGCTACACCACAGCGGCGACGGAGTGCATCAAACTGTTTTGCGAAATAGGCTAATAAAGTGTGATTAGTTTCAGGCATAGGCTCGTGCAATCGCTCACATACCCGTACAACTAAATCTGAGTCTGGTACCGGCAGTCCAGTCATACCTGAATGAACAATATATTTGAGCATATATCATCGCGTAAACAGACACAAATACTTACTTAATGTGAGGTCGTTCATCAATAGGCCCGTACGCAGCATTCGGGTCGATCGCCATTAGCCCAACGTGATGCACAGGCAACGGCTTCTCAGATAGCGGGTTCAGCACATACTTCATCGCCGTAGCCAACACAGAAGTCAGGGTCCCTTGTTCAGAGGGCTTTGAATGTGGTGTAGCCGCCGGCGCGATCTCCTTTGACGGCGGTGTAGGTGCTCGCTTTTCTTCGTCCGACGATTCGTCCATTTCATTTTCAGTAACCGACGGGGACGCTGTTAGCCCTTGCGCCTGCCGAGTCGTAATCCTCGATGGGGTGGGCGTGATAGATGATTGTGAGCCAAGCGCCCTTCCATAGTGTTCTGTAAGGAGTTTCGCGACCTCGTCGTCCGCCGTTGAGACCAGCCCATCCGCAAACTGATTGGAGATTTCCACGGCAGGCTTCGACCAGGCCGAAGGAGGAGTGCCTGAAACCACACGACTCGGGGCTCCCAGACTCGAGAACTTGGATGGAAGAGTCAACGCCGAGTCTGCCGTACGCTTCTGCCGCAAGACGTCGCGCAAGCTCAGCAGGGCCGACAAATCACGGGGATGTTCTTTCCGCATGATAATTGTGGAATAAGACTCTACATCGCCCCAAGCCGTAGAATCATCTTGGTCCGGATCGGGAGTAGATGGTGCGGTCCTCGCTGGTGTAGCCACGCGTGACAACATTGACACGCTCGATGCCGAAGCCTTCCCCAATTTAGACTGCGTCAGTCCTTCGTCCGTAGACTCCGCGTAACTTGTAACTCGATGGTTCCTAAGATTCTCCAACTCGGCCGCATAATCCGCCGAACTATACTCGTAATAGTAAGCGCCAGTCTAGCAACCAAAGCACTCTCAATGCGCACCTTAGTGTAAACGCAATGATGCTACCCAAATCGCCCTCTCGGACAATGACATCGCTGCCAGGGACAACATGCGTATCCTTTCCCCACCATGCCGGCTCCACGCACTGCATCTCCCTCAACCCCTTGGCCTCGGGCGCATGTTTCTCCTCCCAAGCCCGTACGCGCTTCACAGCCCCACGGCCTTTGGCTATAAACATCCGCCGGACGTCGTTAAGCATACCGGGGCCGGCTTGAGAGAGGGCTTCACATAGCGCCTGTTCATGCGTGACCAGCTGAGCTCGCAGGCGCTTTAAAAGCGCACGGTCGATCGCGGAAGCAGGAAACAGGGCATTCGTGGTCGGAAGCGCCGTAGGGGGCGGAGCTGCAGGCGGGACAGGTGTCACGACCGACAAACCAATCGACCTGTGTCCTGGTGGAGGTGGCGGAGGTGGTGGCGTAGGCGAAGAGGGTCGTGGAGACCCGGGAGAAGGGAGGCGCCTAGACTTAGGAGATCTCAGAGAAGAACTCCTTGTAAGCTGAGGCAATGATTGCAAATGGGAGACTTTGGGGAGCGCAGGATGAGACCCTTTCCTAGGCAGCGCCGGGGGTGTCATCGCCGAGTTCTTCCTTGAAACACGAGGCCCCTCCTCTGTCTCCGTGTCAGAACCAGTCGGCGTTGTAGGCAATCGCTTATGCGCAGTCTCAGGCGAGCTCTCCCTCGTTTCCAAATATACCTCCTACAAATATATCTTAGTGCAAACTCCTCAAATAATGATAGTGTGGACTCACGAGCTCGTTCAAATGGTCCATGATGCCCTTCCAGAACTCTGAAATCTGTAACTTAAGCCCAGCGCGCACTTGATCGTCCGCAACGCCATCCAATCCAGCCGTGGCACTTCGTGCGCCAGTCCGGAGCATCCGAACCTTCGGCACCTTGACCTCGTACACATCATGAACGTCGGAGGTTTCAAAAGCAATCATCCACCCGCTGTGCGCAAAGTGTCGAACAATAGAGTGTCGGGAAGAGGTAGTGTGCGAGCAGAGCGGAGGGTTGAGCGAAGAGAGGGATGGGGAGTAGATCAAAAGCTCAAGGAACTTGGCAAGAGAGAATAGACTGCATCATGATGAGTGAGACGTATGCGTGTGCAGACGTAGAGGGAACTCACAATCCTCCATGACCAAGTTCCTTCTTCTCGGTCCGCTCGCCACAAACAGCGCACGCCGCCCAAGTCCTCACGCCAGAGTCATCCTCCTGTTCCACAGGACTCGTTAGACCGATATCTACCCAGTCGTCATCCTCGGACAAATGCAACACAACTCGCATCCGGTTATGGATCCAACTCATCTACACACCCAGCCTGATTAGCCGCCGCTCGCTCAATCCGCCAAACCAACAACTACTCACTCGATGCCTGGCCACACCCTCTCCGCACCCCGGCTCTTGACAAACCTCATCACGGTCCGCAGCCTTACACAACCGCCTCACAAACAGTCCCAGCGGCTCGTCCAATGCCAACTCACTCCCGTCCTCTGCCTTCTTCTCGTTTCCTTTCTGATTCGGCCCAGTTGTCTTGTTATTCGACCCAACAACCGTCCTCGAGCTCGTAGGCGAATCCTTCTTACTCGCCGCGTTCGAACCCGAACCCCCAGCCACCGATTCGCGTTTGGTACTTCCAGACGTCCCGACCGAATCCCGCTTCCCAACCGAGTCCCGCTTCCCGCCTGCCGTAGAGTCTTTCTTCCCAAACTCCGCGTCTGAATCATCGCCGATGTTTGAGTCGGGCGCGCCGACGCCCGCACCATCTACACCCTCTGCGTTATTTCCATCATCCTCTGGCGCGCGCCCATAGCGGAAATACCGATACGTTCGCCAATGCGCCTGTACGCATAGTCGAGGCGCGGGGGTTGACATCGCGCTGGCTGTTGTCGTCTGACGTGTCGCTTTATGTTGTGGCGTCGGTGGTGGCAAGGTCGCCTTACGGCCTCCCTCCGATTTCGACTGCGGATCGGATGAGGAAGACAGCTGCGACGTAGATGTGGACGCAGGTTCGCTCACGAGGTCGCCGCCTGTAACGTCTGCGGCAGTTGTCGGTGGCGCCGTGGCCTCGGTACCGGTAGCGCTAATCGCCATGGATTGACCCATTCCACCCAAAACGTCCACATACTCAGCGTAAAGCACCGTCAACCCCTGATGCCTCACGAATCCCGCAACACCATACATCCCCCGCCCCTTCCATTCTTTCCCAAGCTTGCCCTTCCCCCTCCCTCCTCCTCTGACAACACTCATCCCTCCAGCCCCATCGGGCGAGGCCATCCCAAAGATGCTGCTGGTCCTCAACAATCCGCGCTCGCCCACACCGAAAATGCTATTCGCGCGCCATTGAGCACGGAGGTCGACACCGGGTCCAGGGCCGGGTCCGAAATCGGCACTCGAACCCGTGTTGCCTTTCCACCCAAGCACCGAGGCGAGCCCAGCTTTCTCGTCACCAGTTGGTCGTCGAAGGTGCGGTTTCCCGGGTGGGTATGGATGAGAATAAGAAACAACTTGGTCTTCGCGCCCTCCAAATGGTGTACTTGTCCCACTATTGCCGGGGGCAACAACCATATCCGAGCCAGGATCTTCCTCCGGATCAAGTTCTTTCTCTGCAAGGCGCACAATCAGTCCAGGTGGATCAAACTTGACACCTGGACTAGTCGAGAGTACAGCCGCCTCGGTGCGAAGCGTCTCTACGAGCGCTGCAAATCCGCCCGGCTGGGGCTGGGGCTGCCGAGCTGTATTAGGGGAGGTAGGTGATGACGTAGGGAATAGGAATTTGGACGGGGCAGGAGTCGGATCTGGGGTAGCCGCAGGGGTCGCTTTAGGAGGAACAGCTGGACGAGATTTAGGGGGTACGGGGGGCTTGAATCCCAATCCGGAAGCCGACCTAGGACCAGCACTCGACGGTCCAGATCCGGAAAACGCACTCCCTATATCGAGGGAGGGTCGAGGAGGACGCCCATACCGGTCGCTTGGCTTCTGCGGCAGTGGTCTCGCGTACGAGTCCAGACTTGAGCGCCCGACGGACGGGATTTCGGGAAGCGGGGCTTCCGTGCGTAGGGGCGAGCGTCGAGTGAGGGATGGATGGCGGTGGCCCGCAGCAGGGTGCAAGCCATGTACGAGTTCAGAGGTTTTGGCCCAAAGTCCCCAAAGGCCATGTTTCTTGCTATCGGATGAGGGGGTTGGTGGGGGAGGTGTTTCGGGACGAGATAAGGGCACTGAGACAATTTGGGGGGGAGGGGGGTATACAAGCTTAACATGGAGGTCGCGCATAAGACTGAGCTCGAGGTGGATCGCGAGGTGGACATATACCTAGGAACGCGTGCGGCTAGTAAACAAATATACAAAAATAGAAATTAGGGGTAACGTACTGCGATACGCATGACTCGGCATAAAGACTCGTAAATTGCTGGAGATTTAACGCCACGCAATCCAAATGTTCCACCTACAATCCCAGGCGGCGATTCATCCTCATCGCCTGTCCATAATTGATATGTTATCAGCCACCAACCACCAAAAATCCGCAAGAGTACTCACCACATGTCCATTCGGCAAGTCCGAGAATGACCTCCCCACCATGGCCCAAGACCTTGCCCTCATGCTCGAACCTAGGGAGATTCCACGTTTCCGGATCAAACCTACACGCATACTTATTCGCAACGCGCGCGCCCGTCGAATCTCGAATTGTAGGTACAAATGTGCTCGGCGACGAGAGAGTGAGGACAAGATGCTCCGGACGACCACTCTCGTCTCTCGAGCCTTTAGGGCCAGCTTTGGTACTGCTCGAGACGGCCAAAATCGCGCGGTTGATATCCGCCAATCGAGCTTCTGGGTCCCACCGCCGCCTTCCAACCGCTTCGTCAAAACCTACATCCGCCTCTCGTGCCCTTCGAATGCCAGCCAGCCATCCCTTCTTCTCGATCGCCTGGCTCAGCTCCGCCAACGCACCCTCAAGACACACCGCCCAATCATCCGGAAGACTCTCTTCGTGCAGAATATGAAGTAGAACAGCGTGTTCATGCTCGACCGCGTCCTGGGTGAACGCAAAGGCCATATTAGACGGCCCCAGCCCTGACATGTGTGTCCGGGTCGTGGCTTGCGGGTTGTGGTTAATTCGGTTATGGCATATGACGCATGGCAGCTGCCTGCCGCCCGGCGCTTTCCCGGTCACCCTCGAGTATATCATGTGCCTCACTACTTGTCTAGTCTTATTTTTGATACGTTTGCAATCTCGTGCCCTCCCTACCTCAGCAATGTCGCGGCAGGCAGTTCTCCTTACGAATGCTGCATCCAACTCACAGTAAAGTCCCCGCTAGGTAATTTTGCATGATGGATCGACGTAGCTATCGAAGGAGGTCTTTGAAAACGAGCCCGAGATCATTTCATGAGCCAGGGTTATTACAATTGAGAAAACCGAGACCGAAAAATTAATGCCCCTGCCCGAACGCGAAACTAGGGCTTGAGAACTCCCAACTCAACTTCGACCCAGTCGTAAACGAGCTCGATGAGCACTTTCTATTTTCCTTCAAAGACCGGTGTTTGCGTTCCAGCGCTCGCACTTGCATCATCTCCTGATAGCTACCGATCAATATTTCAACCCGACGATAACTGCATACCTACTTACGTGTTCGTTTGGCTCCGAGGCAGCGCGTAGGGTGAAATACCGTGCCTTCTCATCACGATAGAACTCCTTATTAGCAGAATATTTCTGTGGCAGCCGATGCATGTACAAGCCACTACTTGCAAGAGTCTCAAGTCTACGAAGCATGTGGTTAGCGGAAGGAAGCTGTACGTTCAAGGCAGCAGGCATACTAGCCGGTCAACGAGTGAGATATTAACTATAGTGAAGGAGGATGGGGCCAATACCGACGTGAAGCCTAAATTCTGCAAAGCAACCAATATATATGCGCTTGTAATACAGGGTATTACCACTTTCAACATGACCGATATGCTTATCCCGCAACTAGACAAACATTCTTTGTAAGAAAACGAAAACAGCTACGTGACTCACTAATTCAGTTTCCATCTCCCTTATTTAGGAGATACTCACCGGGAAACGATCGTTCAAGGGGCTTCATAAAGACGTCGTAGTTTTACTCGTTCTACGCAAAGGCCAGTGAACGCATCGGCCGAGAATGCTACTAGATTAATCCCCGCGGGGAGCCCCATTCTGGGATACCTTGCAAAGCTGTTGGGCACCGCCCGACTGCGAATGTTGTGGATGCACTGGTGCGTGAAATTTTCATCATCATTTGTCTCAACGCTCACTGTATGTTTCGCACAGATGCTTCTACTTGATAATTAATAGACCGGTAGATGCGTGATTAGCACATGAAAGATACTCTTCCAACGAACCATCCTGTGAACTATTACAACAATCCCGCATATACTAACTTTAAAATCGCATAATTATTATTGTCGCCTCAAATCTACCCGCAATCAATCAACCCTGATTTTGGCATTAGCCTCGAAATAGGTATGTCGCGTCTCATGAGACCTGACGAATCCTTAGCCATAAATATGAGACCAGCTACAGCTCGGTGAGGTCGGAATGTTCTAAACACAAATTTTATGTGAAACTAAACCATTGGACCGGCTGAAGATAGGCCGTCGATAGCCCTAATATCGGTCACGCCGCTTGGTCGAAAGGTGCAAATGCTCATCAGCATGTACATCACTTCACCTAATTAAGATTTGGAGTCCCTTCTTGAGCATATCACCTGCGGCGGTCCGCATCTGGCCCGCACAGGTGTTCTGCACTGAGCATGCCCGCATAAGTGTCACCGCATAGCCGCTTCACCGCCGCCAGGTTGGTCCATCATCAACCGCCCCGCGGTGACCTACCCGAACCAACCCAATTTCCCCCTGGCCTCAATGACTGATTCTGCAGCAAATACAATGAGTACGCTCACCAGAATCGCGCCAATTGAACAACTGAATGATTCTGATTATGTAGAGCCGTCTATGGGCAGAGCTGACATAAATGATTCAATGGCCAACCAATCACTCCATACCCTCCGTCCACCAGCACCGTCGCCACTTTTTACTGGTCGTATGAAAGAGCTTGAGCTCCTACACACCTTCTTCCGCCAAGAACCCGACGGCGAGATGCTTCTACTGGGGGTCTCTGGATCTGGGAAGACTCAGCTTGCTCTAAGGTTTGCCCAGGTGGCGACAAGTCATTGGTGAGCTAGTTCATAGCCCCAGACGTATGAACCCATCGGTATGACTGACACATTTTGAACAGTGCTGTCTTCTACTTAGATACCGCCTCATCCAATCACACCTTGCCAAGACTTTTTGATGAGCCACACCTATTGCAAGGCGAACTGGAGCTAGATACGAGTGTCAACTCAAGAAATCCCGGCCATGATTTTGATTTTCACGGATCTAACACTCCTGCCAATCAATCTTCTCAGGCTGGCCTAGTGATATTTGATGGACTAATCCCACCAAGCTTTTGGAACCCCCAGCATTGCATCTCCTCCCGGAGGTACATGTCTAGGGTACTTGGCTACCAAAAACTCTCGATCTTGTATTTGCTGAATAACCAACAGCCTGTATCTGGAATTCAGGTGAAGATACGCTACCTGGCTCGCGGATTAGATGCGGAAGCAGCCGGTACACTCTTACTCAAGTCTATACACTTGCAACATGAGAATTGCTCCCCTCAGGATAAGGAGACAGCAAGTCAGATAGCTGAGGTAAGTAACAGAACCAGCTGCCTTCCACTCACCTATCGCAATCTCTTGACCCTTGGTAACTAACATTTCTGCCAGCATTTTGGCGGATTTCCTGTTGAAATCCTTCAGGTTGGAGCTGCCATCCAAAGCTCAGGGATGACATTGCAAGCATACCAGAACATGTCCAGCGCTCAACAATGTGGCTGGATAGAGAAGATCGGGATTTCACTGGATTTTCCTTGGTCTTCCACCTACAGCAAACTTCACACATCTGATCAGGTGCTGCTGAAACTACTTGCGTTTTTACCATTTTATCGG
This sequence comes from Ceratobasidium sp. AG-I, assembly GCA_015039395.1. Lineage (NCBI taxonomy): Eukaryota > Fungi > Basidiomycota > Agaricomycetes > Cantharellales > Ceratobasidiaceae > Ceratobasidium > Ceratobasidium sp. AG-I. The sequence continues at coordinate 74,685 of MU132191.1, forward strand.
CCAGACCCACTAGAGGAGATCTTGACTCGAGCGCAGGCTAATCTTGCAAGTTATCAGCCACCGATTCTCGCAAAGAATGAGATGGAGCGAGCCAGCACTGAAATCAGTAATCTCGTAGCTAGGTTTACAACCAAAACCTCTGGGTTTATTCGATGCAGCTCAGATTTTAATGACGCCACTGTGACCCTCAAGCATAATTTCATGTTCCGATTTGGGGGCGGTGGCCATGGCTGGCGTCCTGGAGCCTACACTTGGGTTAAATCTACCATTGATGATCAACCGTTTGCTGAAGCAACCGCTGCTTATCTGTTGGCTGTCTCAATTGGTCCTGAATCGGAGCTTGGGAGTAGATCTCGTGCGTTTAGATCGCGGCTGTCGTCACTTATTGATAACATGTTACTGCTATATCCCGATGCATGCGCATACCATTCTCAGAGATTCTCACTGGTCTATGAGGCACGCAATCGATGGAAAGATGCAATAAGTCTCCAGAAAAGCATTCTCGAGAAATGCAGGTTGGACTTAGGTCAAACTCACGTTGACACTGTGTCCGTCTCAAGGTCCCTCACGAGCACCTATCACAGGATTGGTGACTGGAAAGCCGCGAAGCAGCTCTACTCTATCTTGCTCAGTCATCAAGAAGTCGAACTTGGTGAATCACATACTGAGACCATTTCTACGATGCACGACCTGGCGCTCACACTCTTGTGCCTGAAACACAGGAAGGACGCAGAGAGCCTACAGAAGCGTGTCTGTGACGGCCGCAGACAAGCACTTGGCGCGACACACCCATATACCCTGTCATCAATGCACAGTCTGGCATTGATATACTTTGAACAAGGGCAGTGGCAGGAGGCGACAAAGCTACACGAGCAGGTGCTGCAAACAAGGAGACAAGAACTGGGCGAACATCACCCCGACACACTGTCAAGCATGCACAGTCTTGCAACAAAACACTGGGAGGCAATGCAGTCGACCCTGGATGCAGAGCAGCTGAACAAACAAGTTCTTGAAGCGAGGAAGAAAATACTAGGACCTTGGCACCCAGACACATTATCAAGTATGTATGCACTCGCCTTGGTGTATGGGAGGCAACTTCAGTGGAAAATGGCAACAGAACTTGCGGAGAGCGTTCTAGAAACGCAACAGAAAGTGTTAGGACGAGATCATGTCGATACAATCGAGACCATGGATTGCTTGGCATCCTGGTACTACGAGCGTAGTTTACCAAACGCAGTTGCGCTACGCACGGAGATACTTGAATCACGAAAGGCAATATACGGAGAAGATAGCCCCGAAACGCTGGCAAGTATGAGCGAATTAGTATCGACATACTGGGAGCAGGAGCAGGAACAATGGGCACAAGCTGAGACCCTCCATCTCGAGCTGCTGCAAGCAAGGAAGCGCATACTTGGGGACAACGATTCTTCTTGCCTTGAAACCTCACTCGATCTTGCAACACAATACCTGAAACAAAGTCGATGGCAAGAGGCGTCTTTGATATTTACGGAGGTGCTAGCAATCAAGAGACAGGACCGGGATCTCGAGACAAGTGGCACAAAGGCAGCGGATATTGTATGTATGCACCTTACCAAGTTTGCCTCTGGCTTAAATACCCCCTTTTAGCAACAAAAACTAGACCTGGCTATGTCCGCTTTATCGCTGGACGTATTTGTTATATCATCGTCCGTTGTGAGTCGTTCTATAGCTGTTAGTGAAACAGGAGCTGAGGCGTACTATTCATAAAGCCAATTGCATCTGTGGTCGAGCATTTCACTAGAAGGGTTGGGCTGAAAGATTACACCGCCCAATTGCAACAGGCGCCCGATTTACCAACAGAACCAGTCGTCTGGGGTGGATTCTCTAATATCTATAAAATCACACTTCGGGATGGCAGGGAGCTAGCTGTCAAATGTCTGAAAAGCGCTCATGGGGAGTACAAGCAAATGAAGGTTAGTTTGCTAGCATTACAATGTTTTATCTTATAGTGACATTGCCATGCAGCAAACGGTGCGGGAACTGAGCTCTTGGTCGCAGCTTCGGTACAGAAGCATTGCAGCATTGCTTGGACTAGCTCTTTTCCGGGGCCAGCTAGCAATGGTATCTGCTTGGAACCACAATGGTAACGTCATGAAGCATATTAAAGAACAGCCGGATGTGGATCGTTATGTGCTGGTTAGTTTTAATCAGAGTTCATCAATGTTTTACTCTACTTATATCTTTAAAAAGTGTATGCAAGTGGTGAGCGCTGTAGCATACCTTCACCAACTGGACGTGGTGAGTGCACAAGAATCTGAAAATGTGTCACTAGTACACTTATATTTGGGTATTTTAAAGGTTCATGGGGACTTAAAAGGGGTCAGTATCATTGCTTGCATATATCATTTGACGCTATGCTCAATATTCATGTTTTAGGCCAACATTCTGGTAACCGATGATGGCTCTGTCCAACTAACGGACTTTGGACTCACAATCATGCACGACGCAATGATTCAGCTCTCAAAAAACACGAACCAAGTCGGCGGAACGCTCAGGTGGATGGTGAGGAAAGGTATCACGATCCAGTAAGCTATCGCTCATGTGTTTGAGATAGGCGCCCGAGCTTGTATTTGGGGGCGAGATAAGTTCGGACAGTGAGCATGCCAGCCAGTCCATGAGCGAGAATCTGATCGTGGTGGGGGAGGATGAGGGCGATGCTGAAACGCAGCCCAAACTCTGTAAACAAACTGACATATATGCGCTTGGGATGGTGAGCGATATCAATTTAAACATGGGTTAATTTACTTACGCCTTGACTACACAGACAATGTTGGTGAGTGAGCAAAGTTATCTGCGCGATTCGCTAACTTAAACATAGCTATTCTTATTCAGGAGATACTCACTGGAAAACAGCCGTTCAAGGAGATTGATAGGGACGCCGGAGTTATACTTGCCCTGGCGCAAGGGAAGCGACCTCACCGGCCAACAAAGATCCTAGATGGTTCCCCACGGGGAGTGCCATTCTGGAGTATCTTGCAGAGATGTTGGGCACAGACGCCAGAAAATCGTCCTGATGCAAGTGACGTTAATTTATTGGTGGGTTCACGAGTTGATAGTCTATTACCTATTATCTCAGTGCTCACCACTCATCTTTCACAGATGTCGTTACTGGATTCATAACGGACCGCATGGCGACTGCTTGATTCACACGTGAAATTGTTTCTCTCCATGAATCGTCTTTTGGGCTGTTACTGTAAAATTAGATGTGTATAATCAACTTGAAGCTGTAAAACTATGGCTTTTGCATTGGTTCAATCTACGGTCTTCGGTGGGGTTTATGAGACTGGCCTCGGATTGGATTTATCATATCACATCAGACCTGTTGAATCCTTGCCCATGAAACCAACCACAACTAGACGAAGTCCAGGTACTTCATTCACGAAATTTATGTGAAATTGAATCTTTGGATAGATTAAAGATGAGTCGGCGACAGCTCTAACGGACGTGAAGACATAGATATGAAAAAGGAAATGAAGGTTGGTTCAAGCGTCCGCTGCGGGTGCGGTGGCTTCAGGCTCGGGGAGGGTTGCGAGCCACTTGGCAACATGCTTCTCGTGCGCTCTGGAAATGAGAAACACACGGGTGATTCAGCAAACCTCAGCTCAACCCTTTCTATAATTGACCCTAGTGCGGGCGGACTTACGTGAAGTTCAAGACGGAATCGAAAAACTCGCGCACGATGCCTTCCTTATCAACGCAGAACGTAACCCGGGCTAGATCAAAAATTCCGGATTAGTCAAGTCAAACTCAAAACACGGCGGCGCGGGGACAATACGCCGTTTGAAATTCAAGCGACATGCGCACCTTCTGTCAGGCCAAGCATGCCTTTGCCCACTAGATATTTTTTACGCGCCTCTCCCTCGGTATCGGAGAGCATTGGGTAGGGAAGGCCCTGCGCGTCGACGAATGCCTTTTGCTTCACGACAGCGTCTCCGCTGATTCCTACAATCTCGACGTTGTGGCTTTTGTAGAGCGGGTTTGCGGAGAGCGCATCTCGGAAAGAGCACGCCTCTTTAGTGCATCCTACCGTCAAAAACTACGCGTCAACTAACCACCCATGTAAGCTCAACGAGAAAGGTGATTAACCGTATGTCCCAGCGGCCGGGAAGAAAAAGATAACAGTGGGGCGCCCCGCAGTGGCTGGGTTGAGTTCGTATTGTTCACCTGTTGCAGCTGTGAGCGTTACAGCCGGCGCAGTTTGTCCAATCAAAGCTTTAGGTCCAGACATCTTCAAGTCGTTGAGGTGGAAGTTAGGTGAAGGTCGTGTACTATTATCAAATCCGATCGAAGGTCTTTTTGATCGGTCGTTGTGGCTGCGCTCCGATCATTCCCTGCTCCAAGCGCTTGGCGCCTAAATTACTTTATGTTCTCATCTCGACTTGGCTCCACGGCGCGCAGGCGTCTGTGTCGACCGTACAGCAACCAAATAAATAAATACGATGTTTGTGTCATTGGAGGAGGCCATGCTGGTTGCGAAGCTGCGGCAGGAGCAGCAAGGACGGGAGCCAGGACATTATTGATTACACAAAAATTGGACACCGTGGGCGAGATGTCATGTAATCCCAGTATAGGGGGTGTAGGAAAGGGCACCTTGGTTAGGGAGGTTGATGCGCTGGGAGGTGTTATGGGGAGAGCTGCGGGTGAGTGATTTGAGCCGATCGGAGCGTCCCAACTCATCGCATGCATTTTTGAAGACGAGGCGGGAATCCAATGGCACATGCTAAACAGATCGAAGGGACCCGCTGTTTGGGCAAGTTCGTTTAACCTTATGACGCCTTCATTTTACAACAATTTAGTACATAGGGCCCCCGTGCACAAATGGATCGTACTCTCTACAAGCGTGCCGTCCAATCTGCACTCGCTCGCACTCCAAACCTGACTACCCTCGCCGCAAGCGTACACGACCTCATTCTCGCCCCCTTCTCCTCCTCCAACTCGCTCACCCAGCAATCTGTCACCGGCGTTCGACTCGATTCAGGTGAAGTGATTGAATGTTCCGAAGTCGTGATCTGCACGGGAACATTTTTGGCGGGTGAAATTCACATAGGTTCGTCCTCTGATTTTCGAACGACGGTTTAGGTAAATTGACCTAGTCTATACCATGTGATGTGACCATAGGACAGAAAACCTTCCCTGCTGGAAGACACAACGACGCCCCTTCTCCCGCCGCTGGTCTCTCCGCTTCACTTTCCCAAGCTGGCTTCCGTCTTGGCCGACTCAAAACTGGGACTCCTGCTCGACTCGATAAGCGCACTGTTGATTTCTCAAAGCTTGAGCGTCAAGACGGAGATGTCCCTGCCAGTGGGTTTGCATATTGGGGACCGGGAGTTAAATGTGAGGTGCGTTAGGAGTGGTGTGGTGGGCTGGTGGCGAGGAATTTGCTAATAACCCGGGTGGGGTAATAGGATCAACAGGTTGCATGCTTCAAGACGAGCACGACAGAAGAAACTCATAGGATCATCAGGGAGAACATGCACCGTTCGATTCATGTGCGCGAGACTGTAAAAGGTTGCGTATCTCATTTTCTCCACTTCTGACCCAAGCTACTCCATCCGACCAGTTGTGGTTAAATGCTGACTGAACCCGGTTCAGGTCCAAGATACTGCCCATCGTTGGAGGCTAAAGTCATGAGGTTCACTGAGAAGACCGGCCATATTGTCTGGCTCGAGCCGGAGGGATTCGACTCGGGTAAGCTGTCACCCGCCACCATTCTATACATACAATTCACTGACTGTCACTAACCTGCCCACTTCAACTTGGCTTGACTATTTATCTAAATCTAACTAACTCTTTCCCGGATTCGCCTTCATTGAATCGTCTTGGAATTTGTCCGACACTCAACTACAATAGATCTCATCTACCCCAATGGTCTTTCAAACAGCATGCCTGAAGATGTCCAAGAACAGCTCGTCCGGTCCGTCCCAGGCCTCGAATCCGCTCAGATTGTGCGCCCTGCATATGGCGTGGAGTACGACCATATTGATCCGAGAGAACTAAAGCGTAAGCATCGCACATCACCTACGTCAATATTTCATCTAATGTCTTCTATTTCTATTTCCGACCCTCCAAATACAACTGCGTCACGTTTAAAACCAACAGCGACTCTCGAAACAAAACGCATCAGGGGTTTATTCCTCGCAGGCCAAATTAACGGCACAACGGGATACGAAGAAGCTGCCGCACAAGGCATATTGGCGGGAATCAATGCCGGTCTGGGCGCCCTTTCTAGATCAATGCTCACGGTCGACTCGACTTCGCCCGATACTGATACACTAGAATCAGACGCGGTATCCGAAACACATCCTCAACTGGTACTCAATCGTGCCGATGGGTTTCTGGGCGTGATGGTCGACGATCTTGTTGGACGAGGCGTAGAAGAACCTTGTGAGTTTAGGATCGCGCACAGTGAACAGTGAAACTAATGAGATGGTTATGAGAAAGATCGGATGTTCACCAGTCGAGCAGAATATAGGATGTCGATACGGAGTGATAATGCTGATACGCGGCTCACTCCCAAAGGTTCGTGCTTCGGACACTTGGTCATTTTTGTTGGAGGCTAATTTAGGACGACTGCATATTAGCACGAGCAGTCGGCGTGATCTGTGATGAGCGCTGGGCGGAGTTTCAGAATACGAAGCGCACGATGGAACGCGCGGTGGAACTCTTGGAGGATTGTGTTCTTAGTCCGCAGGTATCTTGACTAATTTCCCTTCCGTTTTGAATAACGGAAACTAATCAAATGAATTCACTTAGAAATGGGAGGCGTATGGGTACGAGGTTAAACGGGATGGGGTTCCCCGAAAGTGAGTTTCGACCCAAAAGATTTTGATGAGCGAAAGACACCTATCATCATATTTCCCTGCGCAGTGGGCTAGATATGCTCCGTAACCCAGGGATGTCTTGCGTCCGACTCGCACAAGCGATTCCGGAATTGGGCAAATTGGATCCTAAGGTACTTGCTAGAGTGGACATCGAAGGTAAAGTGCTTGTGCTGTTTTCAACTTTCTCGTCCCCACTAACCTTTCCTCGGCGGGCAGGCCAGTACATGCACCATCTCAAACGACAGGCAGCCGATGTCCGAGCATTCACGAGTGAAGAGCTGTTAATTCTCGATCCCAGACTGGACTATGATGCTGTTATCGGGCTGAGTACTGAGGTCAGGGAGAGGTTGAAGAAGGTCCGACCGGGGAGTATAGTAAGTTTCTGAATTCTGGTAATACTGCTCGTAGGGTTGACGAGTGACCTGTCATTTGTGTAGGGTGCAGCCAAAAGAATGGAGGGTATGACTGCATCTTCTGCTGTACTGCTGTTGAGACATGCGAGGAGAATGCAAGAAAGTGCGAGCATGTGAAGTGTTGAGTCAATTTTCGCATAAACAAAAGGTCCCTATACTCATTGTATCTTCTTTTTTTGCTGTAGGGCTGTTACTCATCTATCTCTACATACTTTCGAAGACTTCTCAGTTCTTATCAGGCTTGTAGGTTTGATACTGTATATCACCAGTAGGTTATGTCATTCTACATCGCTTCGTGTAAACCTCGCCCTCGAGCGCTCGAACTTGAAACCGTGTGCATTAATGTACAGAAGAGAACGGACCAGAACTACGAACAAATACAAAGAAGAGATTCTATACAAAGTTCAAACCGAGTCCATGGTCTCGAATCTAGGACGCATGCTTGGTCTTGTCCGCCGCAGCTGCGTACTCGGGCTTGCCAGCGGAGAGTAGCATCTCGCGCACACCTCCTGCACCTTCCCAGTGAGTGCTGTCAGTGGCTGTGTGGAGCCAGGGTTGGCTGCGGGGTTGCCATTGCACGTCGTTTCTGAAGTGCGGGACCGAATGTGAGTTCACGACCTAGAGAATGGAACGGAGGAGACTTACTTGCGTGCAGCACCGGAACCAAAATAGAAGCCCATGCCTATGGCAAAGGTAAGAACACCAACGAGGGGCAATACCTAGTCGATAAAATGTTAGCTATAAGATCGAAGCCAAACAATAGAACAGACATGTCAGCGTACCTCAGGTGCATAGAAGTGTTTCCGAATGTAGGAAACGCCAGAAATAGGCCTGCTTGGCAGAGTAGGGTAGCGGTGGGGAGCAGAGGCACCGTTCGCAAAGTGGCTGGCAGACATGGTTGTGCTACTGGATGAGACTGAGGAAGTGACGAAGGAACTTGTCGCTGTATGAGGCTGTTGAGCGAAGAGGTGGATAAGACTAGCTGTGTGCTGATGGAGCATATTGCCAGAGGCGTCGGGTTGTTATATACTACTAGGCACGAGACAGACCGGGACAGCGCGAGGTATAGATGGAGGGCGTCGCCAGCACACGGAACTCGGGATGATATGCCCTTGCCTCCGCATCACGGCGGGGTGAGTAGCCCAGCATAGTTTAGTATCAACTCGTCCAATGGACCGAGAGAGAACTATAATAGCCCGTAGACCAACGGTGATTTTACGAGTGAAAAGACCGAGTAAGGTAACTGATGGTGGGTGAACTCGGGGAGTGAGCCTAGCCAGCAGGCCGCCGGCTTAGCTGTCCCTTGATCCAGGGCGTGCCGCCGGCCGAGCCCGCACGGGGAAGCACAGCCACCACACGAGAATTGGCTCCAGTTACCCGATTTGATATTTACACTCGCACGACCTTGCTGGCTGGTTGGGGCGATCTAGCCCTTCACCGATCTAATTAAGAGCACAGGGCTAAGTATTAAGGCGGTACCGAGCACGGAGCATTCATATCCACAGCATGTAGAGATTTCGAAAGCAATAAATCTAACCGAAAAAACCGCCCTGCCATAATGCCAGTCGAGTACAACTTCACGCCCCTCCCGAGTGATTTGTTATACGTCATGTTAGTGTGAGACCCCCCTTTTCTTTCGCATTCAGCAGCTTAATCCTGCTCGCCGATAACCGGTATGTTCTTTGATGCATGTTGGTCCCGCTACTCCCCGGCTATACCGATACCGTTCGCTTGCCACTGATCCAACCATGGTAGTACGCTAGTACGTCTAGACCTACCTAAATCCATTGACACCTTCTATAGTAATCACAAGCTAGTATAACAACAGGTCTGCGCCCCGTTTACAATCGATGTACCACATTTCTCGGAGCCTTTATTATATTTTTAACCTCTCAATTGTGAGGTCCGGACGATTTAGAGTGCGAGTCCAGAACCTGCATGGGAGAATTGAATAGATATTCTTCTAGACCCTACTGGTTCTAACTTATAGATATCAATTAGCGTGGGGGATTATTGTCTATGCATAATCAAACGAACGTATCATACAATAGTTTTAAACACGGTCTCAACTGCCTAGCAGTCGGCCGCTCGGCCGGACGAACCCCCTAACACTGACTCAATAATTTCCAAAATAAGTCCGCCTGTCTAGAGTAGGCCGATATTGCGTCCAGAAGTCGCACCTTGGCCAATGGCGCCGCTACGGCCAGGTTCCTTCGAATGTTTTTGGATGGGGGTCATCCAGTAAATATGTCCTAAACAAAAGGCTGTTGAAGCATACCTGCTAAAAATCGATGCTAACAACTTATTAAGGTCGCTTTGAATAATAAATTGCTAAAATATCTCTCAGGTGAATAATTACGTATGAATGATTACTTACCATGCCAAGCGCATATATCGACTTCTTTTGACCCCGCTCCGGATTCCGCAGGTAGATCTGGCGCCTTTGTTCTGCATATTAGTTCCATCCCTTATAAGTGCAAATATTCGGTGAGCTTACCATCCAGCTCCATGTCTTGCCACCTGATCCGTCGTAGAAACGCAAGAATCGTATCATGGACGATCGTCAGCCCGAAGCCGGCTACATTTACTGCAGAGTCTCGTCGTCTGTCATGAGAACATTTGCCTGCCAATAGCGTCGGACTCGATCAAACAGAGCGCATAGCGCCAGGCGCACTGGAAGTATACGCGCGGTATGTTTCAACTTAGATAAACTGTGTCCTTCGATAAAAGACGCATAAGTTGACCTCTATTGAACGTCTCGGCCACCCCGCCAACCTCTTTGTGTGCGTGCCTGGTTCCGTCTTCTTGATGAGAGTAAGTTCAACCCCCGCGGAAATATAGACAGGAAGACGCCCAGAGCTGCCTCGTATGCTTGTGGTGGTCTTTTGGGCGCTCTCGATTCCGCAAAACAGAATAATTGAGTTGACCTGTGGGAGTAGAATAACCCAAATTAGTATGCCAAGCTCAAATGAGCGCTTTCGACTTACAACTTGTGACTCTGTGTCATTCTTCTTGGGCGTCAGTATGGTTACACCCAACCATCATGGAACAGTTGTGCTTCTTGATACTGTCTATCGAACCACGATCCTTCTCTCGACATGAACTATGCCCTTAGTGATTGATTGACTGAGATAGTCTCTGCTGCGGCTCCCCACAACACGGTGTGCGTCAAATTTAGCAGTGCGTTTGGCGGGACGTAACTTGGCTTTCCTACCATGGCGGGTTGCCAAGATACAATTTCTGTCTTAGGATGGATGGTAGCCCCTTCTCGGTCCCGCTGGAGATTTGTGTGGCACTGCGCTAAAACCAAGTGCTTTGGTGGGCTAACTAGTATGACACTGGCCTCTGCAACTTTCCGCTGACATTAGTACTATGAGAAATATTAGAATGTCTTTGGCTTGTGACATCCCGCTGAGTAACTTGGTGTGCTAGTATTTATATTTCCTGAAAACCGCTTGACTTTAAGCATCCTATTTGCCGTCACGAGGCCCAATAGACCAAGTACGAAAAACTGTTGCTCACCGTGCAGCCCAAGTACACTCTCTACCAATATCGCGCGGGCGTTCTCAACCGGGCCTCCCAAAAGGCGCACTGGGCGGCTATGCTCGCGTGGGCGGAGTCGCTCGTAACTCAATACTCGAGGTATCGCCATGCTCTTGGCTACCCCTATGACATGAATTGATTATCAAGTGCACCTGCTTACGAAACTGACATTGTAAATCATAAGAGCGCATACAGCCAGCGTTAGAGCTCGATTCGATGGATATATGCTATCTCCTGGATAGTGGCTGGGGCAGCTATAAAAACGCAGTCTTGGACGCTCAAGCTCAGCATCTTCCTTCTCCCTTCTCTGCTCTTTTCTAGTTCTTCCTTCACCTAGCTCTCACATCTACTATGATTTTGATTCGCAACCTCGTTTTATTCCTGACCACGACGCTGACGCTGGTCCTTGCCTCTCCGACGTCCGACCCCTCGACTGGGGAGCCCCTCGCTCGTGCTCGTGCTGCCTTGAAGTGTGGCTCTCATGCCTCGCCGTCCGCTATTGCGGCTTCCCAGTCGAACATCACGGCGTTTGGTAATGTTCACCCTCAAATAGCGAATCCAATTCCTATCTACTGGTATGTCTCCCACTCCTTATACGTATCGCGCAACGCCAACCTGCCTCGTAGGCACGTCATTTATAAGAACCAAAGTAGGCACATTTCTGTTAACTTGTCCTTCTGTCCCTCTTACTGACTGTAGGATCCCGCAGCGTACTCGGGAGGCTTCCTATCCAATGCCCAGATTCTCGCACAAGTCGCGGCACTAAACACCAACTTCCTTGGCACGGGAATCTCGTTCAGGCTGGTTGGACTTACTTCTACTAGAAACGGGGTGTGGTTTGACTCAGTCACTGCTACGAAGTGAGTACTGAAGCCCATCAGATTACTGTCTTTTCTGGCTAAGAGCCAAGCGTTTAGTGATCTCGGTAGGCTGATGAAGCAGGCGTTGCATCGGGGTGGCCGTAGCGATCTCAATATCTACTCGGTGCGTATACTCGTGGTCAATGTAGTAATTTAATTGAAATATTAATCCACACGCGAGTAGGTCGGGTTCCAAACTACAACGCTGGGAGGGTTCACTACTTGGCCATGGTTGGTCAACACTTTTGGTCCCTGAGAGTTTATACTAAACCGAGCTTTATTATCAGGGATTATATCCGGAACCCTAAGCTTGACGGCGTGGTTTTCAAGTGGAATACGATCCCAGGAGGTACTCTGGTGGGTTAATTCGTTTTCGGTCCCTGTCACTCCCCTAATTGGCCATACCTTCATAGCCGGGATACACTCAGGTTTGAACCGTTCAATTGCATCTAGATGAAGCAAATCGGCTAACAGCGCATGTATACTAGGGCAAGATCCTGGTTCACCAGGCCGGACACTGGGTCAGTTCGCTATATGCGTGTGATGATCATCGTTAACTTAGGCCACATTTATAGTGTGGCTTGTACCACACTTTCGAAGGCGGATGCTCTGCATCTGGAGATTTCGTATCCGAGTGAGTAGTTTTTCTTATCCCGTATATGATTAACATGCTTCATCTGTTACCATTTCAGCACACCAGCAGAGTCTGGCCCGCACTTCGGTTGCCCAACCGGCTCAGATACCTGCCCCGGCGGTGGTGTAGACCCCATTCACAACTTTATGGTACGTCCATGCAGTACTAAAACAAATAATATTATGCTCATACAGCGGTCTAGGACTACACCAACGACCCATGCAAGACTCACTTCACGAGCGGTAAGTTGATGATTACTCTTGGACGATCTGATACCTACTCAAGCTATGTGTTTTTTTGCCAGGCCAAGCTACCCGCATGCGTACCGCGCTGGCACTTTGGCGCTAAAGCCGGGGTATTTCAAGAAACCAGGGTCAGACACCCTTGGCATACGCCTTTTATCATGTTTTCAGTGGGTTTCCTTCCCTTTTCCTTTGTGTCGTAAACGTCATTTTCTGTCTTCTTCCTGCTACGTTTCACATGAGAACACTATGTAGATGCAGGGCATGTTAGGTAGCAGTGGTCTGTTTGTTCTGTACCGTTCTGTCTTGTTCTCTTGTTTTTTTTTTCTTTCTGGGGCTGTATAAGTACTCAGGTACTATGAATCTCGAATGATAGCAAATATATCTATCCTGCGCTTATGTGGTTAGAGTCACTGTCTGTGGGACATGCAAGTCTTGTCGCTGACATGCTTGTTATAGCAACGGCCGGCGGAGTCAGTTTCTAACACGCCAGTAAGGGTCGGCTTCAACTTCTAAAGTTCTTTTCATCCCATGAATGTTAAGAACCTACTATACTGTAAAATGTCCATGATGAGTGTTTACCACAGCCATGAACTCGTGTTGCACTGCGTCACTGCCACACACAGATCAATTAAACCGACGAAAATAATAAATTAACAAGCACATCAAACACTGCATAGCCAGCAAAAGGAGGATTTAGGGTATACACTGCACTCTTAAGTTCTATTTGACTCGCTGTGTACAGTACGGGGTTTTTGTTTTATAAGGAGGGTTTTGCGAGTATAGAGCCCGTATCATGTTTTGAACAATACATAAAACCATTACAATGCAACAGGTTGAGTTCACCGGTTTCACTGGGCAGTATTCGAGAACCAAGACCGATTGCTCCCTTGTGACTTATTTGGGATCTAATTATAGCATCTGTAGCATGTCAGAGACGGTCAGCGCTAATATATATACTCAGCCAAAACCGGATTTGCGGGGGAGCGCTTGTGAACGCCTCGGGGTTCTCCGTACGCTCGGCGAGCCTCTGGAGCAAAAATCACGTTCCGGGAACCCCAAAAATGGCAGCCGGCAACGCTCAAAAGGATGGACCAGGTAAGCTCGACACCCGAGAAGGCTGTAGGGAGCAAAAAGTAAGGTATATGCATTATTCTGACCATTCCTTGTTGACTTTTCGAACGCTCCCAGCACGTGATTTGTGCTCTAGAGGCTCGCCAGGCGTACGGAGAACCCCGAGGCGTTCGCAAGCGCTCCCCCGCAAATCCGGTTTTGGCTGAGCACATTTGACATAACTTAAACTCATCACAGCCTCCACCTGGTTCACAGTTGGCCTATCTGCAGCTGTTTGCACCCAACACTTTTGTAACATTTCCCAGAACGGCGCTCCTCTATTTGATTGATCTACATCGACCACATGCCTCGTCGATCAGCGAGAATCTAAGGCGGTGGTGCGCGCATCCATCGGGATATGAACGTAGTAATGATCGGGTAAGCTCGTTTGGCTTTGACCTAAAAGTACGGTATTCGGCCCCGCAGTCCGTAGCATACCCAATCGAGGCAACTAACGGATACACGGCGGAGACTCCAGTAAATTCGGCATTGGAGATCAAAGATCAAATGAGACATGTATTACGAGTCAAATAAAACTATAGGTTCTTTCTAAGCTACTTGATACATGTTATGCTGGTGCACCGTCTCTTTTCCTTCTAACCAATCACAAGCAGGGTTGCGCCTCGTTTGCGAGTGGCGCATCGTCTATTCCGAGATCTTGATTGTTAGGTCTTGAGCCTCCATGAGGGATCTTGAGGAACAGCCTCCTATAATCTTCTTTTTCGGACCTATAAGTGCGACTTAGCGCTGTAGTTTATTGTGTGCAGGAGTTAATCAACGTACTAGACGATTTCCCGGAACCACAATCCCAATTGCCTTGCAGTCGGCCGCTCCGCCGGGTGTCTTTTCCAGCACTTTTCCAAGAATCCCCAGAATAAATCCGCCTGCCTCAAGTAGATCGAGATTTCTTTCGGACGCTCTGGGGTCCTACCCTGGCCAACGGCTGTAACTACAGCCAAGCCCCTTTGGAGGTTTCTGAACGGAGGACACCCTGTAAAAATTTCCTGCACCAAAATGTTTTAAAAGTGTGTAGGCTAAAAACCAACACTGACCCTCACCAGAATTGTCTAAAGCGAAAGCTCGTCAGATCATCTCTTGGATGAAGGATAACGCACGGATGTTTACTCACCATGCCAAGTGCGTATATATCGGCTTCTTTTGACCTCTCACCAGATTCAGTAAATAGCTCTGGCGCCTTTGTGATATATATATATCAGTTCGACCCCTTATATGCGCAATTATAAAGGAACTCGCCATCCATCTCTCTGTCCCGCCACCGAGATTGGTTATAGAAATCTCAAGGATTGCGTCTTGGACGATCGTAAGTCCAAAGTCGGCTAGTTTTAGTGTCCCATCGTTTGCCACGAGAACATTAGCCTGTCAGCCGCGTCAGTCCCGATCACACAGCAAAAAAACTAGATCGCAGCACTCACGCCCTTCAAATCCCCGTGCACCTATAGAAAACATAATATACGAGGGTTAGTGGGGCCAGTAATTTGCGGGGCAGAGCATCAAACCCTTTGCTTACCACGTTGATTTCGTGTAAATATACCACAGCATCAGTGAGTTGTAGGCTCTAAACAAAATCCATGAGTAAAATCTCATAGCTTGGCGCTGCACGCCGACCTACCAAGGTATGTCGATCTACTTCCGGCCGTCGCTTCAGGAATTCAACCACGTTGCCTTGATCCATCCAGGGCGAAATCATGACAAGCTGGTCCCGAAAGACAGCCAGCCCGAGGCATTCGGCAACGTTCGGATGTGTAAGCTTAGACCACGCATTAAGCTCACGCGCAGTATGCTGTATGTCGATAAGATTATTATTTTATCCAATGGGATTTGATATAGTACTCTCACCTTGATCGCGCTCCTTTCGGTCTCGGGTCGTCGTTTCAGGCTTTTGATTGCAATCTTCGTGTTGTCCATGAGCGTGGCCTGATACACAGAGGCCAAGCCACCGTTAGCGACAGGGTGCGAAGAGGACGATGACGCTGATTCCAGGTCGGCAGTGAAATCACGGAGTTTTGGCACTAATGTGAAGTATCGGACGACCACATCTAGAGGCTGTAGGTAGAAGGTTAGCTGTCAGAAAGAATGGCTACAATCCATGTATGTACACGTACGGTTTCTGCCGTGATTTTTATGAGGCCAAAAGAAATCCTGCGGCCAGTAACTCTTGGCCGCTTTATAATTTAAAACAATCAGTTGGTATGTTGATTCTGGGCGAGCATGTGAACTACTTACTCGTTTGAGTTGGCCAGCTGGAGGGGGTTTCCTTTTGCCACGGTTTGGTTGTAGCGATAGTAGCAACTCCGCCTCATCTTCCTTGCCTTGCCTCCTATAGGTTTTGACTAAGTTCTGTACACACTCTAGGGTACTGGGGTGATTTTCACCAAGAAGCTCCTTGTTGAGTTCCAAAACCTCCCTCTGTAGGAGCTCAACCTCCACCCATCGACTACAGTCACCATACGCTAAAGCAAATCGATTTGCATCGTTTATGTTTATGTTCTGCCCTTGAAGCAGTGCACGGTCGACATGAGGAATCACGGATTGTCTAAACAGCTGCTCCTCGGGGCTGGTTTGGGGGTTGATAGACACGGCAAGCAAGCGGATTGCACATCTGCATGTGAATTCTTTATCTTGAACCATTTCACGAATAAGCTCATGATAAGAGGGAGGGACCGAGTAAGTGTTGGACCTAGGATCAAACTTGACTAAAGAAGATTCTAGTAGCTCGTCCATGACTCCACGAAAAGCCTGGCGGTTCCAAATCTGGTCACCACTCATGAAAGGGGCAAACAATTGTTGAAGGGCCTCGCTAGCTTGCGCCTCGTTATCAGTCGGTGGTAAAGTTGAGCAATAATCTGAGAGCCCCCTTGCAGCATGTTCGAACATTGTTTCAGAGATCAAATCGTGATGCATAAAAGAGAGCACTTGGAGGAGCTGCATTGCAGCGGAGCCGAGCTGTTGGAACTTAATTGGAGAATCTGAACAATCCAATTTCTCGAAGTGGTCAGTTTCCGGCCTCTCATGAATGGCCGTGCCTGGTGGTATATCCCGCCGGCTACAGTGCCGCCGGAGGTATTCGGCAAAACTACACTTCTGGGACTGGATATATGCGCCGGCCTGAGCGATGGCAGCAGGATGACAATGTAACAACTATCCAGGCGTTATTTGGTTTGGTTCAGATAATGTAACTGGTTAAAGTGCATACCTTTATAACGCTTTGGCCATCTGTGCATTGGGAGGTAGATAGATCCTGGGTAGTAACTCCGGCGGTTTTCCAAAGCAAATTTGTTGCGTCATCTAGACTCATTTTTGCAAGTATAAGCTCCGAGCAAGACCACCCGGAAAGTGAAGGAAGATTATCGCGTTGAGTAGTTACGATGACGTTTCCATGAGAGCACGAGGGGAATAAGGTTCGAAACTCTAGGCCACAAGCATTCACGCTGTCTAGCACAATCAACCAGTTCATTCGGCGAGAGACAAGCCAGGAAAACGCATCTTCGCAGGTTGACCCGACATTTTTCGATGTCGCAAAGGACTGGTAAAATAACTCTGTATTTTCCTTAGTAGATGCATCAACATACAGGATATCGGAAAAACTGAAATATAAAGCAAATCAGTTGGGTGGCCTGCGCACTAAGATTGAAGCGGTCACTCACGACTCTCGCTCCAATTGAGCGAACCGTAGTGCACATTGAGTCTTCCCAATTCCATCGCGACCTCGAAGCACAACCACGCGTTGCCCCCGCTGGCCGCTGAGAAGGCGCTCGCTAATGCGGTCTATGACCTCCGTACGGCCAGTGAAATCGGCTGATGGTAGGGGACATAAGTAAAGGGGGCTGTGCATGCTAGTCGATTTTGCTGAGGCCATGTATGTTTAGTGTGTTTTGTATGTATTTGGAGCTAGAGTGCCTGTGGAGTATGTAAGTCTTGCCGCCGTGATCCTTGTTATATAAAGTAATGGTCGGCGGAGCCAGTTTCCAACACGCACGATAAGGATCGCCCACAACCCCAAGAGTTGCTTTTCATCCGATGAAGGTTACGAGCCTATCATAATACAGTATGACAATGGTCATGATGGGCGCACAGCCAAAACCGGATTTGTGGGGGAGCGCTTGCGAGCGCCTCGGAGTTCCCCGAGCCTCCGGAGCAAACCATGTGCTGGGAGCCGCAAAAATGGCAGCCGGCAACGCTCAAAGGGATGAACCAGGTAAGCTCGACACTCACACAGGCTATTGGGAGCACAAAGTAAGGTATATGCTCGATTCTGACCGTTCCTCGTTGACTTTTCGAACACTCCCAGCACGTGATTTGTGCTCTAGAGGCTCACCGAGCGTAAGAGGAACCCCGAGGCGCTCGCAAGTGTTCCCCCGTAAATCCGGGTTTGGCTAGGCGAAGCGACATTATCACTATGGCCGAAATCTTGTTAAAGTTATAGCAAACACACATTCACAGTTTAAGGCTTCAAACTTCTATGATTTAGGCTTGCTCTCCGTCTAATGCCCCACGCCAAGTATTACGCTCTCAACCTCCTCTAATATGACGCATTTATCGAAATCAAAATTCGGACATAGCAACAATGTGGCTATGCCCATCATGTTCAATGATGAGCGAGAGCCACAGCCATAAACTCGTGTTGTACTGCGCACGGCCACACGCTGATCAATCAAACTGAAAATAACAACTCACCAAGTTCATCAAGCACCGCATAGCCTGGAAAAATTGAATTTGGGGTATGCATTGCACTCTGGAGTTCCATTTGACTCGCTGCGTACAATGCACAATTGATTTTGTTATACACGGAGGATCTTTGGAAGCGGGAGGTCGTGTTGCAGAGCCGGTGGAGCGACACCGTCAGAAAAAAATGTATTTTCACATAAGCCTTCAAAACATATGGGTTTACTCTGGAGCAAAATCATGATTTGTTGAGATGAGCAGTACTGGTTCAGGCAATAGCCCGGTGCGTACGGGAATCATAGACGTGGCAAGGCTCGGCGCTTACTGTACTGTACACTTTGCTCCTCGATACCCTGCTCGTTTTCCGCCTTCCCTCGCATCGTTGTTTGCGTCCCGCCCGCCACCCCCATTTGCACACACACGTGTATTGTATTTTAGGTCTCTGCTGACCGCATCAGTCCCATCTCGACCCGCGAGTCGTACTCGCGGTTCGGTTTGCAGGTCACGTTCGCGCGTCCCCTATCCCCACCGGAACGGACCGTTGCCCCCTCCGGGGCTACGCCATCTCATATGTATATATAGCATTATCGTAGCCACGTTATGCACGCACTATCTAGTGCCCTTTCACCATCTCAGCGCTTGCGCCGGCCCTAGAATCAATATAGAGTCTATGTCATGTTTTGAAAAATGCTTAAGAATATTACAATGCAAGATGATGGGTTCATCGATTTCACTGGGAGGCATTCGAGGACTGAGACTGATAGCTCCCTTGTGATTTATTTGGGATCCAATTGTAGCATCTAGAGCATGTCCGAGACGGTCAGCGCCAATACATTTGACATAACTGAAACTCACCATAGCCTCCACCTGGTTTACAGTTGGCCTATCTGCAGGTGTTTGCGCCCAACATTTTTGTAAGATTTCCCAGAACGACGCTCCTCTATGTGATTGGTCTAACGTTTCCTTAGGACAGTGTGGTCGCTTGCCCTGTTCAAGAGCAAGAATGACCGCGGTGCCATTTTCGATCTCCCAGAATGGTTGTTTGCCGGTCAACAGTTCCTGATTCACAAGGTTATTGCTTGTTCCGCGGGTACCAACTCATATGTTTCCTACCAGCATCGTCTGTGAGATTGGATTAACTAAGGCCCTGAAATAATATAACTCTCAGCACTCACCATTCCAAGCGCGTACACATCAGTTTCTTTGCACAACTTCACCACGTCACCGCCTACTTCACATTCTTTGACACTCATCAGAGTCTCACTCAAAGAGCGGTTTACTTGCCCCTCTAAATTACTGCCTGCTCCCGCACAAAATACAAGCTCTGGTGCCTTTTATAGAGCCATGTGAGAGTAGTGCGGCGCATAAAGTTGAGATTCCATACCATCCACCTGAGGGTACCACCCACACGATCCTCGCCTTTCGAAAACTGGATCGTTGCGTCGTGCATGATGGTCAGTCCAAAATCTGTTAGCTGGAGTGTACCGTCGTCGGATACAAGGATATTCGCCTGCAAATGGTATGATGTTAGCGGCATAACACAAAGCCATATATGTTAGCACGGACCCCCTTCAAATCGCCGTGGATCTTGATAAAACGATAAAATCTCTGTTAGAAGTAAGTCGAATTTGATTTCACCTCATTTTCGGCTCACCACGTCCGATTTATGAAGGTACACCACCACATTCGCCACTTGGATACACTGTACGCGACTGTTAAAACCTCATATCACAAGACCAAACCGCTGTGAAACCCACCAGATTGTAACGATCCAGATCAGGTTTTTCTGCTATATATTGCATCACATTACCTTTCTTGTTCCAGGACGACACCATTGCCAATTGGCCACGAAACAAGGCAACCCCAAGCAGCGTTGCAACACTCTTATGCCGGAGTTGTGACCAAGTGCTCAGCTCTCGCACGGTTTGCTATGGACAATTTAGGAGCAAGCATGCGTGACGACGTTGATCTACGGACCTTGACTTGCTTATACTGTCCTTGGGGGCCTTTTAGGCACTTTACTGCTAGCTCGCTGCCGTCTCGAAGTTTGACCCGGTAGATGTTGGAAAAACCGCCCCGCGCTATTGGTGTGCTTGGCAGATCCGGCACTTCTTGTAGCTGGGAAGAGTAATCTTTCAGACCTGCTCTTCTCGTGAAATGAGTAACCACCGATTCCATTGGCTTTAAATAGACGTTTCAGCGACAGTTTTCAAAAACTATTCGGGGACTTTACCATTTCTGAAGATATGATAAACACGTCGAGCGACAGAGCAAAGAGTGTCAGATCCAATTGCTGTTGCTGTATCAATCGCAGTGTCAATTAGCTCGCAAATAAACTCAGTGCGGTGTATTCATACAATATCCCTGATCTCCTGATCGTTCTCCTCAGCTTCAGCATCCTGTCTCTTGATTGACAGCACTTCCTTGAATATCAGCGACGCCTCTCGCCATCGGCATTGACCTAGATAGTGTGTGGCGAGGTCGAGTGAGGTCGCAAGGCAGACAGGATGACCGTCTCCAAGTGTGTTCTTCCTTTCCCGCAGCAGCTCCACATGAAGACCCTCAGCTTGCGCCCACAGCCCCTGCTTCCAGTACAGCGACACGAGCTCGCCTATGCTTGTGAGTGTTTCAGGGCTACCGTTTCCGTATACCGCCCTCCGAGACTCGAGTATCTCCGCGTGGAGGTTGATGGCGTCAGATAAACCGCCGTGCTCCGAGTACCAAGACGCCAGATTCTGCATGTTTTGGATTGCATCGATATGGTCGCGACCAAGCACCCTCTTCCGCATGTCCAGAACTTCGGCCGCCATGTCCGTCGCTAGTCGCCATTGACCTTGTTTACGATACACCGCTGAAAGTGCAAGTAGACTAGAGAACGTATCGGGATGCTCGAGACCTAAAGCTTTCTTCCTGGCTTCCAGTACTCGTATGTTTGACTCTTCTGCGTTCTTAGTCGACTGACCTGACTCCCAGTGTTTTGTCGCCAGACTATGCATGCTGGATAGAGTGTCTGCATGATCTTCCCCAAGTGTTCGCCTCCTAGTTTCTAACACATTTTCGTGCAGCTCTAGTGCCTCTTGCCACCTTCCTTGTTTGGAGTAGTTCGATGCTAGGCTATACATCGCTGATAAGGTACCAGGATGGGTTTCTCCGAGTGCTTGCCTCCTACTGCTACACACACGCTCCAGCAGACTTTCTTCATCCTCCCACCGACCCATATGAGACAGCGTCGATGCCAAGTCATGCATTGTAGACAACGTCTCCGGGTGGGCTTCGCCAAGTTCTTCTTCCTGACGATCTAGTAGATTCGATTGGACCTTCTTTGCGTCCTTCCAGCGACCAAGTTGGTAGTACGTCTTTGCCAGGCATGTTGTAGCAAACATAGTCTCGGGGTGGTGCAGGCCTAGCTCTCGTTTATATGTTTCAATCGCAAGCTTTTTCATGTCTATCGCCTCGCTCCACCGACCACAAGCCTCGTCGACCAGCGAGAATCTAAGGCGGTGGTGCGCGCATGCATCGGGATACGAACGCAGCAACGAGCGGGTAAGCCCATCTAGTTTTGACCTAAAATCACGGCATTCGGCCCCGTACTCCATAGAAGATCCAATCGAGGCAGCTAATAAATACGCAGCGGAGACTCCAGCAAATTCGGAATTGGAGATAAGATCTTTAGCCCAACCATTAGCACATAGATACAGGCCCCGGCCACGGTCCCCTGATGGCGGTGTAAACCTACCACTGAGTTCAGACAAAGATATCTTAAAGGTGAGACTGTCGCTTAGAGATCCCTTGACGTTCGGTGTAAACAAGGACAGTAGCTGTTCGTCGTCATCTTTGATTTGTTCCCCATCTGCCTTGGTAAGAGTCGAAGGTTGGTAGTTGGCAAGGTTGGCTCGGGCTCGTGTCAAGATATTCATGAAAAAGGATTGATCTTCGACTGGGAACAGTAAGAATAGTCGTAGTAGCGTGCGAGATGCTTCAGAGAGAGTTTTGTGCCTAAGCCGCCAGAGGTAGTCTAGCGAAGTACGGATTTTCTTTATCTGTTCTTGATGGTCTTCGGCAGACACGTCCCAGTACTCTTGTAGGGTTAATCCTGAGTTTCGAATGGCAGCTCCAACCTGAACGATTGCAACAGGATAATAATCAAAATACTGTGGAAACATGTCAGCGCCTCAAGCTTAATGAATGTAATGGACCCTTCCCCAGTTACACACTTTGACTATGTCACGCGCAGTCTCCTCTGCCTCTACATGCAAATCTCCACACTGCAAGTATGCGGACTTGGCCAATGCTCGCACTGCATCTTCGATTTCTAGGCTTCGCGGTATACAGTATGTTTTCTGGTCGATGTCGTATCCACGAAAAGTGTTCACGTCCAAGAGATAAAGAACTGAAACCCTCTCAAATCCAAAAACCTCGAGCATGTATCTCTTGAAGGCATAAGCATGACGAAACCCAGGTATATCTAGGTCATCGAATATGACAAGTGCAATTCGAGAAGGTGAGTCGGTCATAGTAGTAGATGTGACGCTGGCGATTTCGGAGTGAGAGCATCCCTGTTGAGCCATCGGGTCTAGGGCTGCTGTAGTTTGTAGGGGTTTCCACTGATCCAAAAGGTTTAGCAATTTGCGCTTGGTGGAGCCAGCTCCCACATAAAAAATGTTACTTTTGAGGATGTGAGTAATGCATGCGGTTCCAACGCGAAATATGAGCTTTACTCACCTATAAAATGTTGTCACCTGGGCAAACTTGAGAGCAAGTTGAGTTTTGCCAGATCCAGAAACCCCTCGCAGGGTAAGTTCACTACCGTGAGGATTTTGGCGGAAGAATGTGTCGATGTGCTCCAGCTCTTCTACGCGACCCGTAAATACAGGGGATGGGATGGGTGGACGAAGCATATCAAAGAGCTCATCGACTGCTGGTACACTGCGAGCAAGGTCGTTAGGCGTAGTTGTATGGAAGGTTGAGCTTGAACGGCTGTTGTACGTAATTGGACCTACATACCTGGAGGCTGGTATTTCTGGGCGATTGAATTGCTCAGAAAAAGGAGAGTCTTCAGCCGTTGGTTTGGACTCTTTATAGAGTGGCAAATCGGAAACAAATGTCGAAGTGGGTGATGCTGTTTTATCATCATCATATCCTTCTCCCGAATCACCCATCCGAGATATATCAGCGTCCTTGGTGTTGGTACCATCGTAAGTAGTGCTTTTCGACTTTGACCCGAAACCTTTGCGAAGCCCTAGAATTGAAAGGCCATTAGCATTGTCAACGCACTGTAGACCACCAACAAAGATCAATTACAATCCATCTCTTCAAACAAGATCCCAAAAGGTTGAACGGGGTTGTGGTTGAGATTCCAGTGGCTTTGTGAGTGGTTGAGATAATGAGCGCTCTAGCGGTGCTATGGCCGAGCTCCATCAACACCAGCAAGCAGTCAAACGCCACTCTGAGTTGGATTGGCTAGTAGTCGAATAGTAGCTGGTATCTGTGTAAATTAAAGTACTATGCATATAGTGGAAGGAGCAGATGTCACCAAAATCACTAGATAGCGCAGAGTCATAGAAAAACAAGTCCGTTATTGAGGCTACAAGCATATAAGTCGTCCGAGCATGGGTGAACACCCAGTTGAAAGTCTAGCTGAAGATTCCGAGCCTCTTTCAACTTTCAAAGCGTAAGACATCGCAAGTAGACGTAGCAATATTCTGGTCCCGGCCAGATCAAGACACCCAGAACAAACACCCACAAGCTCCGAAAGTCACGTTCCTCAATTTCAAATACAATTTACCCCTCATCCTCATCCTCATCCTCGCCACCCTCCACCCTCCTCCCCACACCATCACCTACATAACATACAATGGGCATATCCTACTACGACGAAGTCGAAATCGAAGACATGACCTGGGACGAATCCAAAGGCGTCTTCCACTACCCCTGCCCATGTGGCGACCGATTCGAGATCTCGAGGCAGCAGCTGGCGAACTACGAAGACGTCGCGACGTGTCCGAGCTGTAGTTTGATCATTCGAGTTATATTTGATCCGGTGAGCGGTTTGGTTGATTGTTTGCTAAGAAGCTTCGGGATTGAATGAGATATGTAGCTGGATTTCGAAGACGAGGAGCCTGAGGAGGAAGATGGAAGCGCTGCTGAAGAAGGAAATAGTACGAGCGAGGATGACGAGGGAGAGGACAGCAAGTTCCAAGACGCCATGGAGAACTTGAACCTGAACGACGAGCCAACAGTCGTCACCCTCCCCGAAACCCGCGCATGACTCATTTAATGTGTAAGCGCTATAATACTCATCGTTTATCCCAGTCTATCCTGACAGCAAGAACCCAGTAATACAGATGACAGCAAAACAACATGGATACATAATCAGTCTCAGAATCGTCTATGCTCGAACCCCTACCGCCCAACCCACACACCCATAACTCGCACTCACACTCAGAACTCCAATTTACGAAGAAGAAACACCCCGTTCCCCCACCCCAGCATCCCTCCACTCCCCATACTCCGTCGCAGGCGTAAACTGCGGCACATACCACTCATCGATCGGCGTAGCCAGCACCGGCGTATCCCTCTCCTCAGTATCCCCACTCCGATGGCGCAAATACTGCCAATCCGAAGTCCCACTATCACACCTCGTCGCCTGATGACGCTCCGTCGGAGACCCACATGGACTGCAATCTTCGATAGGCGAGTCGAGCGGGCTGGGAAGTTCGCCCAAGTCTGGTGTGCGCAGAGGCAAAGGCGACGGATCGCGTGCGTGAGGCGGAGAAGCCGGTTTGCGTATCCCAAGCCCGGTCATCGCATCCGTGAGCATATGCACATCAAGTCGGAGCCCAAACGGATTCTTGAGCAGCCCATGCGACCACGTCGGAGACTCTGGCATCCGCGGTGTACGGCTCCGACACGTATCAAGCACCAACGTCGGAGGGCTCGGAGGTGGCGGCGGACTAGGACTCGAGATCGTTCGGAAAGTTTGGAGAGGAATAGGGTCATTGGGAGATACCGGCCTTGGTTTTTGTAATTTATTCGATTTTGAACGAGGTGTCATCGGTTGTGGCGAATGTGTACCCAAAAAATGTTCAGGCGTCATCGAGGACTGGGGCGAAAAGCCACAGGGACGAACGAGTGGGGTCCAAATTGGTGAATCCACACCCGCATGCTTTAAATGCGCGTCCACGTTCAGAGGCGGTGTCTTGGGCTCGTTTTGAGTCGGTGGCGGCGGCGGAGTCACAGCCTTGACGCTCGCCTGACGCGCATACGACATATCCCGAACCGCGGCGTGGAGCTTGGCAAAACCGGGTGGACCGGCATCGTCCTCTTCCGCCGCCACAACCGCGTTGCGCACGATTTCGCGAAGCTCCTCCATGGCAGACTCGCGTTCGACAGATTCAGAGCAGATCGAGTTGGGCAGGCTTGTGATATCGGGTATGCTGGATTGCGCCGACAGTAAGCGCAAGTCGTTATCTGGACACGAGCCGTCGTGTTCGTCGTCCTCGGGTTCAGCGATGCAGTAAGACCGGATGGAAGGGCTGGGGGATGGTCGAGACCCCATCACAGGCGTGTCGCACCGAAAGTCGAGCAAGGACGCAACATCTGATTGCGGCGAGGCAGGAATCGAGCATTCAGATATACTCGACCAAGTCGAGCACCCACGAGAATGAGAAGACTGCGTCGAATTAGTGCTCTGAGGACCACTCGCGTCCATGTTGATCGCCGATTGCAAGCCTACGGCATGCGCAAGAAACCGAAGCACGTTGTCAACCTTATCTTCATCTGATCTACCCATACCAAAATTTAGAACCAAATGAAACAGGCGTGGATGCATCGAGAGACTCACAGATCAGAGTTGCACTTGGTTCCCCATTCTACGGCTTTATGCAGCGTGTACTCCGCGTCTTGGCCCTTGACCGCGTTGAGCAGGATACGAGGGTCCCAGACGGCGGTCTTGGCCGAGAACCAGGACGTACGGTCGTTCAAACGCGCAGACGGGTCGGAATCAGCGAGCGTGCTCGACGCAGAGGACGAATAGGAAGGATAGGGTTGGTGGGATCGCGTGGCTACATCCGCCGCGCGCACAACTGTCCCGGCCGGCGTAATATCTGCCCACGAACGATCAAACGCCGGAGTCTCGGCAGTAAACGGTCGGTGGGATATGCATGCAGCCATGAGCTAAGGATTGGGCTTGCGGGAGAGAAGAGCTGAGCAGGTTCGGTTCAAGTCAAAGCGGGCGAGATGAAGAAGACCCGAGCGAGGAGCGTGTAATTTGTACAGTTTTGAGAGTGACGTAGAAATGGAAAGGCATCAAAAACCTTGTTTGCCAGTGGCGGCCTGACAAGGCGTTGGACAGCAAGGATATGGCCTGGCCGGTGTGAAACGGTCCAGGGTTCGAGCGTCGGGCGAGGGCCAAGTTTCTTGGACAAAACAGAACAGCGCTAGTCGGAGCACAGGACCAAAGCCTCGGAATTAAACTTTGGGTTGTGAGGTGCGTTGGCTCCAGAACAACAAGGAGTAGGTCTGGTGATGTGCGTGTAGAACTTTTGTAAAGTTGAGAGGTGGTTGAAGAGTCGACCGGCGGAGGGAGAAGCGGAGTGTGTTCTGGTGCGGGGAATAGGGGTCGAGCCTTTAATATGAAGGCGTTTGCGCTTTTCGTCGACCTTTGGTGGAGGACCCGAGGTGGTCGAGACAGAAATCCCATTGCAGAAACACGTGTCAACACCCCTCATGGCGCTTACCTCATAGGGGCGAATTGGACCTCGCTGCCCCCTACAACTCTACAATGGAAGCTGGTCATAGGAGCGTCATAGCAGCTGTACGTCTGACTTTGACGTACAAAGCCCGTTGCAGGCGTTTCATGGAACGCACTAATGTTTATTTTTCCTTTATCGACACAGTGGCGGTCCTTTAGAGGTGTATCGCAATATTTGGGTGCGCAAAGCTACGCACTCAATACAAGCCTCGAGGATTTATGTAACCCTCACTGCTAGCTTTCTGCATGCGAGGCGGGATTTGTTTACTACCATTAAATCATCAGACCGTGCTACTAACCCTGATTTCGAGTTTGTAGATCGTAGATTCAATGATTCTCCGACGAAGAGTCGAGAGGTATACTTGGATAAAATAAGTGCGTCTGGGGTGAATGCGGATCTGGAAACGAGCAATGCTTTCACGTCCGAGTTCTATGTTCAGTTTGAGTGAATGCAAAGCATAAATAAACAAAACAAAGTACAGTTTCCTCGTCTCGTTACATCTAAGATTATCCATATAATGTCCTACCCCAGGGCAACACGAATTGTGCTCGATCCCAAAAAAGAAAGCTTCAAAATTATCCTCATTAGAAGTATTTCGAAGCAACCCGGGAGAAAACGCATACTGAAAGACCTCTAACAGTTGTCTCCACCAGACGTTCCTTACTCAAAGTCTTGTGTCATCTGAGTGTTAGCAAGCATGTTAGATACTATCGGTTTGTCAGTGGGTTTGAGTTCGGACGTACGTATCTTAGTACCGTCGACGCATCCGGTCGAGCGGTCGAATCATAATCCCAACATTTCACGAGAAGCTCCCACATTCGTCTCGTTTGTTCATCAGGTCCAGATAGCTGATCTGGGCGTCTCGGTATATGCTTCTTCAGTATTGCGCTGCAGACTCCTGCATCAGTCCGGTACTCGGAAAACGGCACCGTGCCAGTAAAGATCTCCTGCGTGAGGTCAGCGGATGAAATTGTTCGTTAATAATCGAGACGTACTAGCATCGTCTGGATATTAAAGTTTCAGTCAGGAGCATCACAGAAGGGATAAAATTGAGCGCACCATTCCGAGCGCATAGATGTCTGTTTCCTTACTGCGCGTGACTTGAGGTTCACCCTCTTTTTGACCCTCTTCAGATTCATATAGCTCAGGAGCCTGGAGTTCATAGATCAGAGTGACAGTATTGAATCGTTATTAGTTGACTTGCCATCCATCTGAGTGTCCCACCCCCAAGTCGAGTGGTTGTGGTAAACTGTAACGTGCCTTCGGCCAAGATTGCGTGGTCGAAATCGTTGATCTTGAGAGTGCCGTTATCTGACACCAAGACGTTACTCTACGCGAATAGGTTAGAACTGAATACCACGGTAGTGTCATACTCACAGCTTTGAGATCACCATGTACCTAGAGTCCAATTGCCATTGAACACTCGTTATCTGGTCTGTACGAAAAAAGCTTACCATATCATGCTCATGAAGGTATGATAGGCCCGAGGCCAGCTGAAGGCACTAGGAGCCAAGCATAAGATAGAGATAGGAGCGATAGAAACGGACATACCAAGGGATAACGCTTCACATTGGGATGCGCTGCAATATACTGCTGAAGGTTTCCCTGTTCCATCCACGGTGACACCATACCGAGCGCGCCCTGAAAAACAATGATACCGAGCAATTCTTGGACATTGACGTGACGCAGCCTAGACCAGACGTATACCTCTCGAACGGCACGCTAGAATAAATTGGTACCTTGAGTCAAGGTAAAAGCAAGTGTGAAGGGAAAAGGTGGAAGGCACCTTTATAGCTTTGTCACCCGCTCCCAGCAGAACATGCAACCGAAGGGTTTTAATTGCAACAACGGTGCCATCGCTCATCACCATACGCCGCACGTCGCCAAATCCGCCCGACGCAATCACCGCGGAGGTCTTTTGGTTGGCCGTAGAGGGAGTAAGATCGGTGCATCCGTGTTCGACAAGACACTCAAACATCTCCTGAACAGACTGTAGTGTCATCAGGGAATCAGCATCATCCGTCCAAGGATATAAACTAGGTGCTGACCATTTCGCTTGTCACCACTTCGAACCAGGATGGGCTCTGCTTTGTCTTTGCGAGTTTAATATATTTTGGGGGGAGTTTGTGTAGTTTTAGTACTGTTTTGGCGCGAAGCCCTACGGTATAACGCATCAAAAGTAGGAGAGATAAACATATGACAACAGGGGCTAGGAGCTACGCGCACAGATTCTTATGAGTGGGCACCAACAGACAGGCATATGGTTGAGGCACTCACCGTCGCGTTGGCCACCATATTAAACGAATAAATACTCTGTCGTACTATCACAGATAAATACTATCACACTGGGCATACACACGCAGCGCTTACCTTTTCAGCTCGGACCGTGTCAAACGAGGGGACACACTACCATATTGTTATGAGCATAAATGAGCGAGCAATGCAAGAATAGTGAAGAGCCTACCGTGTTATTAGGTAGCGGTCTACTCTGCGGTGCTTCCCATATGCATATGGTACTGTCTTACGAACCTGAAACGATCCAAGTGCTATCTGGCGAAAATGCCACAGATGTGACTCCGCCCATATGCCCCCTCACTGGTTCATCTACAGGAATACCAGCGACCACGTCCCAGATACGAATAGTGAGGTCGCTTGAACCCGAGACGATGCGGGTGCCGTCGTGCGAAAACGCCGCCGACAGGATCGCGCTTGTATGTCCTTCGAGTGGCCCGCCTACGATATCCCCGGTGCGCGAATCCCAGATGCAAATGGTAGCATCCCACGAGCTAGATGCGATACGAGTGTTGTCGGGCGAAAACATCACCGAGGAGACTGCATCGTTATGTATCATAAGCGGAATTCCAACGGGAACGCCGGCGCGTGCGTTCCAGACCCGTATGCTGCGGTCCCGTGAGCCAGAAACAATGCGGGCGTCGTCGGGCGAGAACGCCACCGAGTAGACGTCTTGGGTGTGTCCTCTCAGCGGTTTCCCTATAGAAATACCGATGCGCATGTCCCAGATGCGAACGGTCGTGTCCGACGAGCCAGAAACGAGGCGGGTTCCGTCACGCGAAAACGCTACCGACCAGACTGTGCCTGTATGTCCTCTAAGTGGCCCACCTACAAGGGTGCCGGTACGCACGTCCCAGATACGAATGGTGTGATCTCGGGAGCCAGACGCTATCCGAGTATTATCGAGCGACCAGGCTAGCGAGGCAACCCCGTTGGTATGGCCCTCCAAAGGTTTAAATGCTAAAGCCGCAGTACGCGTATCCCAGACGCGTACTAGAGAGTCTTCCGAGCCATAGACAACACGCATCCCATCGTGTGACAAAGCAGCGATAGCGACTACCTTGCCTACAGCATCCCGCTTGACTAACGACGCCGAGTCAAACCCCATAAACAAACGCTAGAGCTATCTTAGAGGTTCGAATCACCGAGTGTCACAACTAAGGTCAGAGCAGCGTATGCAGAGTAACGATTTTCCTGTTCAAAACGAGGGGGTTGTAGGTGCCAGAGCGTTGAGCCGAGAGGCGAACAATGTCCAAGACGACGGCCAAGCAACAAACACTGCTAATCACGTGAATGGCGCTGGGAGCAAGCACTTGGTCAGAGATCTAGCTGACGAAGGATTTCAGCTTGCAGTTGTTCTTGCACTCATGTTATTTTGATTTCGTTCTAGGCAATGATGTGTCTAACTTTAATGTATATAGCTCGTTGCATAGGCGTTTCATGAAACATGCTTATACTCATTTTCCATTTGTCGAGATAATGGCAATCCTTTCAACCTATACTACAGTTTTTGGGTATGAAAACCTACGTGTTCGATTCATGCCTCGTGTACTTTATGTAACATCTTTGAGTTCAATGCTTCAACCCACGAGGCGGGGTTTGTTTATCACCATCAAACTCCCAGATCATGTAATCAGGCGTGTCGTCGATCCTGACACAGAGTTTGCAGATCAGCAAACTCTATGATTCTCCGAGGAAGAGTCGAGCGATCAACGAGAAGGGTCGGGTATAACAACAACATTGATACCAACAACAAGCAATATGTACGACGGCGACGCTACTGTGTACAAAAAGACAACAGCGGCAGGGAGAAGAGAAACAATACGGAGATCATAGGTCAAGGGCATCAAGGTAGTCGTGTGCACGTATCAGCTCCAGAGCAAGAAGAGAATTGTCCGATTATATCTGTGGATGGGATGCGGCTGGTCAGTAGACGAATCATGTGCGCAGCGAAGAGGGGGCTTACCAAGCTAAGTTCGAGCGTCCATACCCGTCGGGCCCAGAGCTTGACGAAGTGCTGAGGCGAGTTTTTCGTGGGCGGGAGAGTTGCTTCAGCGCCATCCCACCAGCACTTGCGCTTTAATTTCACAGAAAGGGAACAGTACGACATCAGTTATGACGCAACTCGTTTGTTCATAGACACATACCGCTGGTTTGCGCCAGAACAAGAGCAACTTCTGCGCGGTCGCCATTTGTTGTTGATCAACAGTCGCTTGCCCGCCATCTGTACATAACACGAGGATCAGCTGCCAAAAATGTCAGAAAATAATCGTAAGCGCTCACCGCCTGGGTGGTTGATGCCGGTCTTGAGAAGGACTAGCGCGATGGACGAAATGCAGCAGCGCGAAGGCTCGAGCGCGCGGTAACCCCAAACATCATCCCGATTGAAACCGCTCATGCAAAGCATGTCGATAAGATGTTGCTCAGCGACATTGTTCTCCTTGTTTACGTTCCTCTACAAATCAGATATATTTAACCACGGCTCGAACGTACGAGTACGACCGCTGCTTACCTGGAGGGCCGTAAAAATGTGCTTCTTGTCCAAAAGCTGAGTACCACTCTCTCGCTTCATATCCAACAACACCTGATTCGCAATCCCATGCTCGTCCGTCGTCGCGCCGCTACGTCCATTATCATCCGGAGGGATAACAAAATACTCGAGCTCCTCTCGCAACACGATGATCGCCTGCTTGGTCAACAGCGGATTCTGGGACGGCGAGCCAAAGTCGATCTGACCGGGATGCGATTGCGGCGACGAAGCGTCCAACAAAGACTGCTGCGCCTCAAGGAGACCAGCCTTAGTAGACGTGCCATAGAAGTCATCTTGCGAGCGACGGAAGAAATCAAGCACGTAGGCAAAGCATTCGGGGTCGAACTGCGGTCATAATCAAAGCGCCTGATGAGTTTAGCTCGTTCCGGTTGGCTCAGACGGTGAACTCACGTCGACGATGTAAACATCCTCTCCTTCTTCCTCATCGTAACCGCTTGATCCGGCCACACTCTGTCGACTCAACACGAGGCCGTTCGGGAACAAACACAGGAGAACCGACTCGGGCAAGTTCATGATCTTCTCGCGGTCGACCGAGAACCGGACGCCGCGCAGGTCAAGCTGGAGCCTCGCAAGGAGCTGGGGCTGCCCCGCGAGATTCAGCCCTCCGGCCTGCGTCTGCGATACTTGGGTGATGGGAGATGCGGTGGTCGCCATGTTGATTGGACGGTAGGGAGGGAGAGTTTCGAGTCGAAGAAAAAAATAGAGGAAAGGGAGTTAGGGTGGGGGATGAGAGTTAGGGAAGCACTGTGCTCGGTAGGATATGAATGAACGAGTCGAGCACGAGGCTTATGGTGCCGTGGTGGGCAGGAAGGTAGTGTTGCACGTGTTGTGGTGAGTTGAACCCCGGCGCTTGGCAGATTATGTGACATAAGCAGATGAGATAAAACAGATAATTTACAACAAGTCCTCCGTGTGTACACAAACATTACAACAATCCCAATAGCCCACAAAGCAGTAAAATAGTCTATCCCGTAAAGATCAAATCCTCCTTTCAGCACAACCCCAACTCGCGATTAAACACGGCACCCCATGCCATCACAAAGTACACAAGGAAACAAGGGAAGCCGCACTTGAGCGCCACCTCGCCCCAGTCCCACTTTCGCCCATATATAACGCGTTGTCCACGTTCCATAGGTCCAAGATTGCTTGTCGCCCAGAGCTGGATTGCTCGACTCACGGATGTCGTCGTCCCGACTACAGCCCAGCACGCTGCCGGCCGCTTGTCAACATCAAGAATGGAGAGCGTTAGATGTGTCGCAGGCCAGCATATGGCTTGAAGTGCGAGCAACCTGACAAGCGTGGACAGAAGGGGGTAATACGCCCGCCAACGTTGAAGTAGCCCGCACGTAAGGAACCAACATTGGAATCCAGTCAAAACACTCTGATACAAACTATTTAGTACTTTGACTATATATGTGCGAAAACACTCACCCAGCATGCTGTGACAGCAAAGTCGATCCTGGTGTGACTAGTATTCTCCGGCGGATGAACAACATTATGAGCATTGATCACAGTGCCAATAGTCGCAGGAACGATAGCCAATAACCGAAACGATAGCATAAGCAGCGGAATGCATCTCGACATCAATGGGGTCGCAGATGGCTGGTGATGAGCCGGCCCTCTTGCAGTCGGCAACACACGAGGCTACATTTTAACGCTTGGTCAGCTTCCTTCTGTTCGCTCAAGATGCAAGGTATAAAAACTCACCGGGCCCTCTCGTTCTGTCTCCGTCTCGGTTGCGTGCCCCGTCTGGAGATGTGTCCTGGAACGTATCCTGCCAATGGAGCCCGACCCATGATGCAACTGACGCCCGAAAATAATTGGCTCCTGCTCGCCGTCGCTATTGTCAACATCCATTGTTCGCGTTCCGGTAGCTAAATATCGAGGTACTGCCTGGCTGAAGAACGGCGCACTTGGACTTGACGGGCTAGCCGAGGATGAGGCTCGAGCAGTACCAGCGCCAGTTGACGAGTACCCAGAAGCAGGATGCAGCCGCTGAGAGCTTCCTAGGATTTCTGTGGCGTTTTTGTTATTTAGGCCAGCATATGCGGCTTGTGGAAGAACTGAAGAGCCGTACGACGGCAGATGAGGATGTGAAGAGGACCTCGAGCGGATGCAAACCGGAGCCGGGGTCGGCGCAACGCTATAAAACCCTTGTGCAGGGTGGTCGTTCAATGCCGTATGGGAAGACGAGGTGTTGGAACGAGAGCGAGTTCTTTGGTATGTAGGCTGTTGTGCAGTAGGGTAGCGCGAGGAAGTGGGAGTTTGGTCGTGAAACGGTGTTGACGACACGAAGCTAGCACTCGGACTTGAAGGGCAGGAGCGTCGTTGGGCATGAAGCTTGGGACTATGCTTGCCGTCTCGCCTGCCTGAAGGGCTAGAAGCACGACTTCCTCTTCTTGACCTCGGTGGACTACAAGTAGGAGAACTTGGCGAGGAAGCGTTGCGGCCGGAGTGAGAGACTCTCGTGTCGCTCGCGGGGCTCTGGTCCGCAGTTTTCAGCGTCGTAAATGATAGGTTCGAGCGAGATAGCCGAGAGAATGGCTTTTGGCGTGTATGAACGCCGGGAGTGCTTGGGCCGTCGACTGAGCCAGAACGCTCGACATGTATCCCTGGTACGTCGGTCGTCATACGTGAGTTCGTAACCTCACAGCCCATCAATGACCAGCGTGTGAGTGTAATATAGACGTAGAGCTAATGAGCACAAGCAATATCCGCAGCCAGGGGAGCATGGTGGTGTACGTCCTATGACGGAGGGAGGATTTATAGTATGCGGGGCTTGCCGCGGTACCGGTACAATTCATTTCAACCGGCGGGGCCCCAAATACAAGATCATATGATCGATATCCTAGGCACTCCCTAGGTTGAATACATCAACCTCGCTCTCATCGACAACGACGAAGCTGTTGGCCACCTTCCAAGAACAGGGACGCACAACTTTCTTCTCAGAAACGCGGCACGGGTCATGTTCTCGAATCCTTCGGTGTTGGTCGGATCGTAAGCCGAGGCCCCACGTGCCGTGGTAGGAATGCGCATAAAAGCAACACCTTCGAACGGATTTAGACTGGGTAATTAGCGGTTGGTGTGAACTTCTGTATTCGTAATTGACTACCGCCGGTGTATATAAACTTACAGGGGGCGACAAGCGATCGCAGCTTGACCATATACCGTAGCCACCCTCGTAGAAGATTGGAGCGGCCTCGGCTTTGCTGTAGGAGCATAGACAAAGCCAAAACCTAGGGTTATCATTTTCTGCCCCTTCGTGCCACTTTTAGGCATGTGTATGGCTTCGGATAAGTAAACAAGTAGGCACTGTGCGTTTCAGTTCAGGGAAGAACTTGGCTGAATTCGTTGTTGTAGTTGATACTGTGATAGCTTGCTGTATGCTAGGTTGACTTTACGAGGCGCAGCAAATTGATGCAGGAGTTGAATAAGATCGCAGGTGCTACTGCACCGCGCCGAAAAACAGCATCGAGAACAACAAGACAACCAATGTATTCGAGTTATGTGACTTAAAATGCAAAGCTAGTTGCGGCGAACGCCTAGGGTTAGTTTTTTGAAAAGACGGGAATCAGATGTCCCAATGATTGCCCTGGGACTACGGTCTACAATATAAGATCACGGCGATAACAGAGAAAGAGAAAGTTAAGAAGGCAGGGATACAACACATGGCTT
>MU132191.1:111303-128948 GCA_015039395.1 Ceratobasidium sp. AG-I
CAACTGGCCAGTAGGATTCACACCCGACTGAATAACATCAGATCACGTGAAGGGTAGTTTTTTTGTGTCTGTATGCGTTCCCTTTCTAACGCATGCGCCTAAACTGCTAGCGGCTGGTCAAATACAGTGAATTAAACGTTAAAAACGCTGAAATAGTTTCAGAATGGCAGAAGCACAAGTAAATATAGTGGTTATAAAACTCTAATGCATGGTCGAAGTATCAGGTCACGATGGACAACCAGAAGCATGAGATCTCGGCGGTAAAAAATTAGCAAGACGTATACTAGAAACTAGATCCGTAGGCCGCCGTTGGAGTCTCACTGAGTGGGAATAAACCCAGGTAAATAATCCTACCAACCGTAGAGCAAGTTTGTATTTAGCTTGTGGCGTATTCTGGAGCACGGAGCTCGTTGAGCGGAGATTCAACAACTCAAAATACTCCCAATCGGGGGTATTAACCAGTTCCTTTGTTGGATCAGGATCAGGACAAATCATGCGGCTGAGTTGGGGCCAATGTGATAGTAGCCACCTGCACAGAGAAACAGTTAAAGGTAACCAACTATCCAAGTAGAATAAACGCGTACTGAACGACCTCGTCTGCACTTGAAATATCCCTATCCTCTGGTTCGTCGTGAGTGGATACAAGTGTGTGCAGAGGGGCACGGGGCCCAGGCCCAGGAGTTGAAGGATTTTCGAGCCACTGGACATCCAGTTTCAGCTCGAGGTACTCTAGCTGCGGTAGAACAGCGAAACGATGAAGAAGATCTAGCGAGAGAGCTTGATCGGGCAGAGACAGCTTGGTCACAAGCGGCCACGAAATTCCCAAATTGTGAGGCCACGACCTGAAGGGCCATTCCATGTTGCCCAAGGTCACAGATTTCAGTGGAAGGGCCGAGAATATACCCAAAACCGACGGCGTGATTACTGTAAGTGGCTCTTTGTCTTCAAGAGCGGGTATTTTAAGGCTGAAGTCACATAGATGAGGCACATTAGAGAGGACAGGGAAAAGGGTTTCAATCATCCATAGCTCGACGGGCTCTTCAGGCAGAAACTGTGTAACATCGAAGCCAAGGTCAAGGGATGTCACGTGCTGGAACATATTACCAGTGCGAAGAACCTGAAGCAGATCGTAAGGATCGACTTCATGCATCGAGAGCTGTTGCAATGATGGAAATGAGTCTTCGGATACTTCGGGTTCATCGCTCCAGTCGTGTGTATCAAAAGACGAATATATGGTGATGCTCTCGAGTAAAGGCAGTCTGCCGAGTACCAGTAGTGGTTCGGGCTTCAACCATGCCATAGTGCCCGAGAGACGTCTAAGTTGATTGGCACCAACCAGGTATTGATAAAAGGCCTTTCCAGAGACGAAGAACAACAAGCTATTTTCCCCGTCATCTCGATGACAACCAAGTAAAGAGTCTGGAAACAGAGACAACTCTTGAATGTTTGAATGGCACTGTGTCATCGATTTAAGGACGGCGGAAGCTGCGCGATACGAGATCGTTGGGGGTTTGGAGGCCTCTGTGGGCGGAGTCGAGAGGATTGTCATTGAGGGAGATGAAAATGACATTATCCACATAAGTTGGTCGGGCAAATGAGGTTTGCCCCTGGCGCTCTTCAGCGGCGTCTTTATGATGAGCGTACGTAAATTCGGAAGCAGGGGTTCTTGCCGAGCACGATCGAGCAGTAATGACCAGCCCGAGACTCTGAAAGCATCTCTCCGACTTCCATAGATATCCAAGCTCTTAACATGGGACGCATAGAGGTCAAAGCGCGAAAATGGGACACACTCTCGGGGGTGAATATTAAGTTGCTGTATATTTAATTCCAATCAGTGCGGAACGAAGAGATTCTGTCAAACGTGTGCACGTACAACCTCTACAAGTGCGTTTGAAGAGTTAAATGTCATTACGCATGTTGATAACAACCTAAATAGCTGCTCCACACCATCGACTTCTCTCCACACTGAAGGGATTGCGACGTCGAAAAACGTACGGCTAACACGTAGAAGACGTGCACGATCTGAGATAGAAGTAAAACTGCAGATGAGGGCGGCAAGCTCGGGAACTCGAAATATGCGTTGAGAATGGATCATTTCTAGCTCAATCTAACTCAGCGAGATGGTGGTTAGACCCAGACACCTTGACCAGATATGATGAGCATAGGCGTTTAATGCCAAGTTATGGCCGATCATAGGACCAATGCAATTTTCAATAGCCGCCTTATGCTTTTCTTGCATGGTAAGCATTTATATGACAGCAGGACTTGCTTTGATTATAACAACATTTATCATAGCAACATTGAATCTCCAGTGCTTTTGGAGCACTTACTGAGTTCCCCGAGCCAATTTCAAATGTACGGTTTCCAGAGCAAATGACGCTGAGCGTTATCCCCTTGCTTGTATGCGTTACTTTTATTCACGTACAAGCATAAGTTGAGCTCTTTGGCCAGGTCTTAATTAAATGTAGCACATGAAACTCACAAGAGGTTGAAATAGCTTCAGAAAAGTATAAATACGAACACAGAGAGCCGGAGCCGGGTCAAAGCAACAAATTACAACAGAGAAACGGATGCACTGTAGTGAGCGATATATAAAAATTATAGGCTAGAAATTACATCCAAAAGCCAACGTTAGAATCTCATTGCACGCGAGCGAAAATAACAAACCCACCGGCTACAGCGTAAGCAAAGGTAGGGATTTAGTCTGTGGTGTATTCTGGAGCTCGCAGCTCGGCAAAGCGGCGGTTCAGTAAGTCGAAATACTCGTGATCGGGGGTATCGACAAGCATCCCCCACTCATCACATTCTGAGCAAATCATGTGGCTGAGTTTGGGCCAATGTGATAGTAGCCACCTACATGCATAACCATCAACAATTGCCAAGTTGAACTCAAGAGTAGACGCTTACCTAACAATCTTGTCTACATCTAAAAAATCTCTTTCCTCTGCGTCCTTGTAAGTGGACACAAGTGTGTGAAGAGGGGCGTGGGGCCCGGGCTTAGGAATGGTAGGAGTAGAGATCCATTCAACATTTAATTCCGGTTCGAGGTACTCGAGTTTGGGTAGGGCAGCAAAATGATGTAGTAAGTCTAATGAGAGTTCTTGGTGGGGCATAGACAACTTGGTTACAAGCGGCCAAGCTATCTCGAAATTGTTGGGCCATGGGATGAGGGGACAGTCCATGCGGCCTAAGGTCACAGACTGCAAGGGAAGAGTCGATAGAATATCCAGAACTGGCGGCGTGATTGCTGTGAGTGGGTCTCCGTCATCCATGTCGGTAATTATAAAGCTAAAGCAGCATAGGCAGGGCATGTTAGAGAGGACAGGAAATAGGCTTGTAATAATCCATTGACTTTTGACTGTCCCAGAAGGCCACTCGCAGGTCTCGACTTCGAGTTCTAGAGATGTAATGTGCTGAAACATATGTCTAGTACGCAGGACCTGAAGCATATCGATGGGGTAGACACCGCGCATCGAGAGTCGTCGCAAAGATGGAAATGAGTGCTCGGATACCCCAGGCTCACTGTCACCAGCTGGAGCATCATAGTCCGAATAAATAGCGATACTCTCGAGTAGTGGAAGCTTGCTGAGTACTAGGCGGGGTTTGTGTTGTAGCCACGCCATAGTCCCGGACAGGTGTCTAAGGTTTTTGGTGCCGAGTAGATGGTGATAGAACGGCTCTCTAGATATGGGTGCAAGAAACGTGTGCTCCCCCTCCTCTCGGGGATCAAGCTTAGCATCTGGAAATAAGCACAGCTCTTGGAGGTCTATTTGGTCCTGGGCCAAGGTTATGAGAACGGCTGAAGCCGCATAGTAAGAGATTCTTGGGGGGTTGTATGATTCTCTAACAGGTAGTGAGAGAGTCGTCAGTGAGTGGGTTGAGAAAGCTATTATCCACATTAGCAGGTCGAGCGAATGGGATTTGTTCCAAATTGTCATTGGAATCTCCATGATGAGCGTGCGTAGATTTGGGAGCAGCAGTTTCTGCTGCGCACGTATAATTAACTGTAACCAGCCCGAGACCTTGAATGTATTTTTTCGACTTCCATAAACATCCAGGCTCCTCACATGGGGAGCGTAGACATCAAAGCGCGAAAACGGAGCCCCCTCCCCCAAGGTAGGGTGAAAGCCCTTAACAACCGGCACGATTAGTAAATGAAACAAATAAAAGCAGATTTTTGTGGGACATGTTGACTTACAATCGTAATGCGACTGAGCGTGTTTAAGAGGGGATCAAAGATCATTCCGCATGTCGATATCAATCCTAATCGGTGCTCCACGCCGTCGACGTGCCTCCAGACGAAAGGAGCCGTAGCGTCAAATAACAAACGATTAATGCAGAGCAAGCGCACACGATCCGAGGTCGTGCTGAAACTGCATATGAGAGAAGCAAGTTCTGAGATACAGGAAATCCGCTGAGAAGGACGCATTTTGACCAAGCCACTGAGAGAATGGCCGATTGTAATGAGGACTGTCTTGAATGAACTAAACAAAGCGCGTGAAGTGCGTCCGCACCTGCATAAGTGATAGCGCGATAAGGACGTGAATAGGAAACTAAAACGCACCCGCCCGGCTGAGATGGTTAAACTGAGGGGAAGTAAAGCGGATGTATATGGATATAAAAATTCCGTACGTTGATCCGAACCAAGCCACGAACGCGTCGATGGTGTCTCAAAAAGGAATATGGATGCCCAAAAGGAGCAAGTGACCGAACAAGAGCACACATGCCTACTCAACACTAGCAAGGGTAATTTCCAGCCTGGGTAGGCCCAGGCTTCCGTCGATACACGTATTTGAAGGGACGTTGTCGTCTGTGGGTACCGCAATCGAGCGATAGCTTCAGCCCGTCTTCCACGAGAGATCCAGATACAAGGACGCACATAATCGAAGGCACACATTTCCACACTAAAGGCGATGCGACAGGAGGTCACTCTGCAGGCCCGGCATTTAACTTCCTTTCGATCCGACTAAACAGCTATAACATGTTGCGCTAGACACAATTTTCTTACCTATATGCGCTGCCCTGCTGGTCCTACAAGCCTAGTCCAGCATTGCTTCAAAGCGTCAAGTAAAGCAAAGTACATCAAACACAGAAGAGAGTCTTTTGTTTCACCCGGGTACTACTAATCCTATCCTAATGTCAACCTCTTGAAACACTGGGGCTACGGATTCTGAATACGAATATCCGTGAGGATGTGCTTGCGAGAGCTAGTCGATGAACGGGACCGTGGGGATAAAAACCGTGAATTACAATGTAGAGGCAAATGTGCTAGATCCGGACGGTATAAATACTAAGGATATATGCTGAAATTAAGCCCACAAGCTACAACTAGAATTTCAGGGCATGGAAGCAAATGAATAAGCCTGCTAACCATACATTTACCTTATTTCGGAATAATTCGTATTTAGTCTGTGGTGTGCTCGGGAGGACGGAGCTCGCTGAGAAGGCTGCTCAACAAGCCCAAAAACTCGGCATTGAGGACATCTACTGATTCATCCGTTGTGTCAGAATGGGGGCAAACCACGCGGCTGAGATTAGGCCAATATGATAGTAGCCACCTGCATACAGCACATTCAACAATTGTCCAGCTCTATCGAGGTAGTCACTTACCGGGCGGTATCATTCGCGTCTGAAAAGTCATTATTTAGGGCGTGATGGGAAGTGGATACGATAGTGTGCAGAGGGGAGCGGGGTCCGGGATTAGGGTTAGGATTTGGAGATGACGGAGTAGAGATCCATTCGGCATTCAAATTTATTTCGAGGTATTCAAGTTTAGGCAGGGTAGCAAAGAAATGGAGAGAATCCAGTGAGAGTGCTTGGTCGGGAATACATAGCTTGGTTACGAGCGGCCACGCCATCCCCAAATCATAAGACCATGATGTGAAAGCAAACTTCATGGCGCCCAGGGTCACAGATCGCAGTGGAAGGGTTGAGAAAACATCCAGAAGTGATGGCGTGATTAATGTGAATGGTTCCTTGCCCTCCAGCGGGATCATGCTGAGACTGAGGTCGCGTAGGCAAGAAATATTAGAGAGCACAGGGAACAGAGTTTGAGTTATCCATGATTCGATTGATCCTCTTTCGAACTGGTTGGTGCTTAAGCTAAGGCCAAGGAATGTCACGTGCCGAAGCATATGACTGGTACGCAGGATCGTGAGTGCATCGTAAGGATTGACCTCGTGCATCGAGAACCGTCGCAAAGATGGAAATGAGTTTTCGGGCACTGGGAGATCTTTGCCCCAAGAAGGAGCATCGAGATCTGAGTATATGGTGATGCTCTCGAGTAAAGGCAATTTGCCAAGCACCAGTAGCGGTTCAGGTCGCAGCCACGCCATAGTCCCCGAGAGATGTCTAAGCTGGTTGGCGCCGACCAGATATTGATAGAATGGGTCTCCAGAAATAAACATCAACAGGCTGTTCTCTCCATCATCTTGGTGACGACCGAGCATAGAGTCTGGAAATAGCGACAATTCTTGGAGGCCTGTGCAATATTGTGTCACGGATTTTAGGATGGCTGAGGCCATGCGGTACGAGATGGCTGGCAATATGGATGCTGTCGTGGGCGGGACCGACAGAATCACTAATGCGGGTGATGTAAATGCCAATGTCCACATAAGTTGGTTGTTCGGATAAGATCTACCCACGTAACTCTTCGCCGGTGATTCTATAATGAGCGAGCGCAGGTTCGGGAGCAGGGATTTTTGCTGAGCGCGATTGATCAACAACGACCAGCCTGAGACTTTGAACTCCTCCCGTTGGCTTCCATAAATGTTTAGACTCCTTACGTGAGGAGCGTAGAGGTCATAGCGGGAAAATGGGTCCGCCTTCCCTGCACGGGCGTCAAGTCCCTGCATATTCAACGTTGTTATAACGAGGTTGAGGGTTTCTGCGAAAGATGTGTACTTACAATGTGTACAGGCGCGTTTAAGGGGGGACGAAAAGACATTACACACGTTGATATCAACCCGAGTAGGTGCCGTACGCCATCGACGTGTCTCCATACGGGAGCAATCGCAACCTTTGATAGTGTACGATTGGTGCATAGTAAGCGCGCACAGTCCGAGACAGTGCTGAAACTGCAGATGAGGGCGACAAGTTCGGGAACTTGGAAAACACGCTGAGAAGGACGCATTTTTGGATGAGTTACCAAGCGAATCGTTGGCTAGGGGCGTGTCAGTATGACTCGGAAGAAACCTAGGTCAATGGATTACTTGCTGGCAATCTGGTGGTTGGACTTTGGAAGTGATGAGTGGCCAACGAAGTCAGAAAGGAACCACTTACCCGCTATCTTATCAATGAGAATCTACCCTGAGTTGAATTGGTTAAAGCCTCGTGGACACGACATCAGGGCGTTTCACGGGGGCCGTTGCACGCCCGTTGTACGAACGTTTGAACAAAGGTTTTGCGGTTCGTTGAGCGAGTGTGAAATGCCGGCATTTAGATGCTTGAATGATACTTGAATGCCAAGGTATAACGCCAGTTGTACGGCCATACTGTACCTGCATGTATCTAAGCACTGATTACATAATCATGTCCCACTGGGAGCTTAAGCGCTGAGCGGCTTGGGACACGGGACAATGCAGTGCTAGGTCAAAACTTCCAAAGTTCTGTCCCAAAGTTGCCATTTTGGACATGCGAGATTATACGGCAGATATCACTCTTCTTGAATCCCTTTTCTTAAACTTACCAACATCTTTGCCCCT
This sequence comes from Ceratobasidium sp. AG-I, assembly GCA_015039395.1. NCBI lineage: Eukaryota > Fungi > Basidiomycota > Agaricomycetes > Cantharellales > Ceratobasidiaceae > Ceratobasidium > Ceratobasidium sp. AG-I. The sequence continues at coordinate 119,007 of MU132191.1, forward strand.
TGATCCATTGGACTCACCTCTCAACTTCAATCTGGATCAGGAGTTCATAGAGTCGGAGGGCTGGGGCGCCGAGTTTAATAGGCGGATGGAGGTTGTTTGGCGCTCTTGGGCTGGCCCAATCTGTATCCAGGAGCGAGGCTTTCGTCTGATGTCCTGTGTTCAATTACTCCGTGAGGCTGTTTCCAAGATCAGCATTGGGGGGGACAAGGAGATATGGATTGGGGGTTGGCTGGATAAGTTAACTGAAGCTGCCTATCGCTCAGGTGCTCTTCTAAGGTCAGGCTTTGCACCAATCCAGTGGAGTGAATGCTAATGTTCCTCTAAATACAAATAGGAGTACGTCTCCAGAGCATATTGTTGTATCCGACACCGAAAGCAATGCTATCAGTCATACTAGACGCACCCAGAAACCTTCCAGCACCAGTTCCAAACCAGACCCCCCTCTCATCCTGAATGGCAAGCTGAACTTTCAGCGCCTTCCACTTGATATCTATTTGGAACAATCGAGCGAGCGTGCCAAAACTGCCGAAGCAAAACGCGAAGCCAGAAAAGCGGCTGATTCAGTGTGGGCAGAACAAGCCCAACTGGAGAAGAAGGAGTACGAACGGTTGCGAAAGGCAAATTATCGAGCAAGGGTGGCAGCAAAAGAAATAGAAGATGGCATACGAGAACCTGGGGGAAAGCGGGTTAAGCCATTGAACACATCAGTTCGTACGCATAATACTTGTGGAAGCTGAGTTACTAACTGGACACAGAATGTTGACTCGCAAGAGTTAGGCCAAGAAATTATAGAGGCAGCCGATCGATTGCTACGAACTGGACAAAGCCAAACATTTAGTGCACGATTGGCGAAGCAGAAGAAACCTGGTCGACTTACCAAAAAGCGAATTTGCTGGCAGGGGCCAGGTCTATGGGTTCATATCCTAGCAGCTGTACAGGCCGAAGGCTTTGAGTATTCAATGCGTCACCCAACAGTGGTAGTTCGACGACTTCGAAACACTCACCGGGCTACCAAGCTATTCGACAAATTGCATGAGTCAACCTTGGGACGTTGGTTTACTACGGATGATAATGGGCGTGCTTGCTGGAGACCTACTGTATTGCTTCGAGCACTGAAGGAGTCACGACAGGGTGGCCGTGGTCGATCCAAAAAACTTGTGAGTAGAATCGCTGCGATCTTTTAATGGCTGACTTACCAAATTCTAGGCTGCGTACCCAGAAGTCTTGGATGGTGTGACACGGCAGCTGCGGGCGCTGCGACAAACGTCTACCCCCATTTCGACTGCTATTGCTCGCTCAGTTATCCTTGGTCACATCTGCATCCACGCACCTCAGCTGGCCGACAGTCCACTTTCTGATCGATGGGTTCAGTATTTCATGAAATATGTGCTTGGTTGGTCATGGCGGACAGGAACAAAAGCCTCTCGGAAAAGACCGAAGGACTGGCAAGCAAAAGGACTATTAGCATTTCTTCGGATGGTGAAGAATATCAATCATTACCGAATCAAGAGCCCACGAATGATTGTGAATGCCGATCAAACGGGTGTTTCACTCCTACCAACTGGGAAGAAGACTTGGGAGGTTCGTGGTAGTGATCAAGTTAACACTCCAAATCACGATGAAAAGCGTCAGGTGAGTCTGTACCATATATTTCATTCATAGGCTAATCAAGTTGCTCAGTATACCATGGTGGTCGCGTCAAGCTGTGGTGGAGATATCCTGCCAGTCCAGTCGGTTTGGGGTGGGACAACAAACATGAGTTTACCAAAAGCGAATGCACCACGAAGGGATGAAGCGGACTTACACGGATTTACCTATGCACATGGGGACAAACGACATTGGAGCTCACTGGACTCAACGAAACTTGTAAGCCAATGACAGGGTTTCGCCCAAAACACATACTAACTTACCGAGACACCCAGTGGGTTCAATCGACACTTGTTAAATACCTAGACCGAGTACGACAAGAAGAAAAACTCCCTGTCGACTCTCCTGCAATCCTCTACATAGACGCATGGCCAGTACACACGGCAAAGTCTGGCCCTGACTGTTTTATCCCGTGGATGGCTCGAACTTACCCCAAGATCAAGTTGGTCTTTGTACCAGCTGGATGTATGTGAATCAGTCCATTGTGTAGCGCTATGCCTGATATCAAAACTTACAGGCACGGGCAAATTCCAGCCAGCAGACACTCTTCTTCAGCGGATCATAAAGCATGTCATCAAGATCGCGGCACTTGATTTCTTTGTCGCCCATTCTACTCGTCAATTGCGTGCTGGGGTCAAACCAGAAGACGTTGTACTACCAAACGACTTACCTACGTTGCGGGACGCATCGGTTTCGTGGACGCTCGAGGCCTTCCTGTATCTTCAGAAAAACCCACAAATCGTTGTTAAGGCCTGGGAAAAGTGTCAGACAGGGGAGTGGAACTTTACATGGCCAAAGCTTACCAGCCCCGGTGCAACCGAGTTGCTTTATTCAACAATCGCATCGAACGAGGAGTTCTGCAACGAGTTAGGAATGGCAGGTCCAGTTGTTCCAGGGCTGCCCTCTGATGCGGTAACAGGAGCACTGGACGAAGGACTTGAAGAGTTTAGTACGACTGGAGACGATGCCTCAATCACGGTGGATCAACTTGTTGAAGCACTCACCAACCAAAGACCCTTGGACGGCATTGAAGCCACGGACGACGGTGACTTGACGAGATTTGGCGACGAAGATGATATCAAGTCCGTTTCAGTTGATACACCAGGCAGCCCGAGCACAGTCAATGGGGAATACCTGCCTGACGAGTCAGATACCTCCAGCGATACAGATGGGAGCCTAGTCAACGAGATTGGGACTAGTGGCACCACGGATGACGATGCAACGGACGGCGATATAGCAGACGGCAATATAACCGACGGCGCTACAAGTGAAGGTGTTGGCAGGCTTGAACTCCTTGGTCTCGACGACACTATTGAAGCAAATGATGAGTCGACATTAACAGCCGATTCCGAGGCTCACCTTGCCACCTCAGTACCCTCGGAACACAGCGCCCCAATTGAGACACATATCATCCCTCTAGATCCCCTTCGGATTGCGCCAACAGGAGAACAAGCGGCTCTAGGTCAACTACAAGAATGCGGTAAGTGAGATGCAAATAAGAGATTATTGACTACTCACATGATTACGGATATGTTGAAGGGCCTATGGAAGATATTCCGCTCGCTGAGAATGTTTCCTCCGGCGCTAGCTATCCAATCGACATTGCTGTTCTTGGTGGAACACATCCTGCGGCATTTGAGGATCTACGTCCATTGGTCAAGCGAACACGCTCCACAGCAAAGCCTAAAGCACTGCCCACTCACACATTAGGTGATCCACCGAGGAATTTGCCGACAATGGAGGAAGACCAAACCGAGATGTCACACGCACAAAAGAGACCTCGTCGAACGGCCGCAGCAACCCGAAAATCGCAGACGAATACCGAAGCGGAGGCTGGGTCCAGTGTTAGTGAGGGCCCTGTTCAAGTTCGTGGCCGAGGAAGAGGAAAGGCAACGGGACGAGGACGGGGGCGAGGGCGTGGTCGCGGTCGCGGTCGTGGTGGAAAGTGATAGCCAAGCAGATTTGTCATACATTTTTGTATTACATAATAAGATGTCCCTTCCGGGGGCATATGCGTTCAAGCCTTTGGGACAGCGGGACAACTGTGTACATAAGCATTGCACTCCACTATCGGGGACACGGGACAATGCTTAGATACATGCGGGTACAGTATGCTTGTAAAGCACGAATTGCAAATTATCGGCTTACGGGAACCCGCATTCTCGTTCCCTCCCACCCTATGAGGTCAAGGAGAAGACTTGATTACATTATCAATTTGTCATTGATACCGCCTTTCTCAGCCTCTCAGTAAGCCTCGGCAAACTGTGCCCGAATATCACCGGTATTCGTTCAACGGTGGGTTCAAGATTCGAACAAAGAAGGTTTCACGACTCCTCGCTTGTACGTGGGCTTGAGCCCGGTTAAACAAGCCGTAAAATCTTTGTTCAAACGTTCGTACAACGGGCGTGCAACGGCCCTCGTGAAACGCCCTATCATAGTAGCAGCATGGAGCATAAGGCCTCCTGTATCCGCAATCACACTCTGGGCATTGCGGCGATCATATATATTGAGTTGCTGTAAGATTTAATACAAGACTAATAGAATAATACATTAGTACAGGTCCCTGATTGGCTGTCTATGGTTGGACCACATCGCTCTACACGAACATGTCATCTCTGTATCTACCTAGTCGGATTCACCTCCAATCGCCGAGGAACAGAAGACAGGACGAACATGGTTTTCCTGCTTATAAGAGATTTTCTTTCCGAATTTGTGAGCCCAAGCTGGTTTCAGTCATTGAACGCTGAGTCAACATAAACCAAACACCATGAAGGCTAAAATAGCTGAGGATAGAGGTTTCAACAACCAGATAGAAGCATTCAATTACAATAAAGATGCAGGTGTACTGCAGGAAGACACAAAAAGGGGCATGTGCTAAGAATTGAACCCGGAAGCCTTGCGGTTGGATGCCCGTGACATGGGAGCAAAAGGAACGAACCGACCAGCTACAAAGTAAACAAAAATAGCAATCTCCACGGAGTAGGTTCGTGATTTATTCCGTGGCATGTTCCAGAACGCGGAGCTCCTTTAGGCGGCGGTTCAGCAAATCAAAATACTCGCGATCAAGGGTATCAGCTGGTTCCTTCGTTGGGTCAGGATCGGGGCAAACCATGCGGCTGAGGTTAGGCCAGTGTGTTAGTAACCACCTACACATAAAACAGTCAACGATAGCCCAGTCTAGATTAGATTAGACACTGACCGAACAATTTGATCTGCATCCCAAACATTTCTGTTCGCTACTTGATAGTGGGTGGTTACGAGTGTATGAAGAGGGGCACGAGGCCCGGGCTCGGGAATTGTTGGATCAAATATCCACTCGACATCGAGTTTCAGCTCAAGATACTCGAGCTTGGGTAGGGCGGCGAAGGGGTGGAGAAAATCTAGCGAGACGGTTTGGTCCGGCATAGACAGCTTGGTTACCAGTGGCCACGCTATCTCGAAATTGTCAGGCCATGGGATGAAAGGGCATTCCATATTGCCTAAGGTCACAGACTGCAGCGGAAGAGCTGATAGAATATCTAGAACTAGCGGCCTGATCACCATGAGTGTCTCTTCGCTTTCTAGACTGGGTATTTTGACACTGAAATCACAGAGACGAGGTATATTAGAAAGAATGGGGAAAAAGTCGTTGATCAACCAGAAATCGATGGATTCCTCTAGAGGAAATTCGTCGATGTTGAAGTCAAGGACTAGGGATGTTACTTGCTGGAACATATGTCGAGTACGTAGAACCTGAAGCACATCATAAGGGTCAACCTCGTGCATCGAGAGCCGTCGCAAAGATGAAAACGAGTCTTCAGGTACTGTGGGCTCATTTTCCCAATCGGGAGGGTCAAACATTGAATACACAGTGACACTCTCGAGTAGAGGCAGCTTGCTGAGCACCAGCCGTGGTTCGGGTTGCAGCCATGCCATAGTCCCTGATAGATGTCTAAGTTCGTTGGCACCGACAAGATAGTGATAGAACGGCTCCCCAGATACAAACGTAAGTAGGCTGCTCTCCCCGTCAGATTGATGGTGACCAAGCCCAGCGTCTGGAAACAAGGATAGCTCATGAAGATTTGGGTGATGGTGTGTCAAGGCCTTTAGAAGAGCTGAAGCCGCACGATACGAGATCACTGGAGGAGTGTGGGCTTCTATAACTGGGATCGAGAGAGTCATTAGCGAAGCGGATGCAAAAACCATTATCCACGTTAGCTGGTCGAGAGAATAACTTGCGTCCATGGCAGCGTCAATCGGAGTTCCTATGGTGATGGAGCGGAGGTTTGGAAGCAGTAGTTTCTGCTGAGCACGTCTAATCAACTGCGACCAGCCCGTAACCTTGAACGTATTTTTTCGACTTCCGTAAACATCCAAGCTCCTCACGTGGGGAGCGTAGAAATCAAAGCGTAAGAATGGAGCTACCTCCCCGAGGGTAGGGTTATATCCCTACATACTTAACATCATTGGTGGAGCACGAAAAGTTTTGTGAGACATATTAACTTACAATTGCAATGAGTGCGAGCTCGTTTGAGAGGTGGTCAAGAATTATTCCGCACGTCGATATCAGCCCCAATAGGTGCTGTACACCATCAACATGCCTCCAGACAAAAGGGATCGTGACGTTGAATAGCATACGATTGGTACGTAGCAGGCGCGCACAGTCTAAGGTAGTACTGAAACTACATATGAGAGCAGCAAGTTCGGGAACTTGGAAGACGCGCTGAGAGGGACACATTTTTTAGGCCAGTCACTAATCAAGTCACCGACTAGGGGATGGATTTGAGAAAGCGACGAATGGCCAACGACGCTAGGAAGGAACCTTGCCCGTTATCTTATCAGTCCCTATCTATTCTGAGTCAATTTGATTACATCATACCAACCGGCTCACCGGCCGCACTCGGTTCAAATAGCCAAATAAACGTTGTTGTCTTGTCGTGTGGAAGGTCAACTGCTGGCATTTGATAAGTAACTCTCAATGAAATGCACGCGTCCGGAAGCATCATTCATAGTGAGTCCCTGAGCGACACGTTAATCTCAGGCTAAAGATCGAGCCAGTTTCCAAGTGAACCAATAACAGAATACGAGACGCGGGGGAAACGTGTAAATTATGAGGTCTTGGCGGTAATGGCATCTATTTTTGGATGTACCATTTCAGCGGCCCGGGCGACCAGGCCTGGGTATAAAACAACGCGCGAGGGGAGTGGAAGACCCACAACCGGTTTCTCTCTCTCTCTCTCTCTCTCTCTCTCTCTCTCTCTCTCTCTCTCTCTCTCTCTCTCTCATCTCATTTTTCTTCTACTCGTGCTTTTCAGGGCCACCCACATTCTCTAGCTACTCACATTCTCTAAACACACCACATTCACCCACCACAATGCGTTTCACTTTTGCTCTCCTCGCCATCCCGGCTCTTGTCGCTGCTGCCCCTGCCGGCAAGCGCTGCACTGGCACTATTTCCTCGCTAGACGATGTAGCGGCTGCACAGAAGTGCACCACTGTAAGGCTACGCTCACGTGGTTATTCGAATCGATAAAGAGCTAATATATGCGCATACCGAACAGATCAACATCAACGCATTCACCGTTCCTGCCGGCAAGACCTTTGCGCTCTCGCTCATCTCCGGCACGACCGTGAATATGCTCGGCGATGTCAAGTTCGGCGTCGCTAACTGGGCTGGCCCGCTCTTCTCCGTCTCGGGTACTAAAATCGTTTGTGAGTCTCGCCGTTTCACCTCGCGTTTGGGCAGGGACTTACCTGGAGATGATGATAGTCAACGGCAACGGACATACCTTTGACGGGCAGGGACCCTCCTACTGGGACGGCCTTGGAGGAAACGGTGGTGTGACCAAGCCCCATCCGATGATGAAGATCAAGATTTCGGGCACGTACACGAACGTCAAGGTCCTTAACTCGCCCGCGCACACTTACAGCGTGTCTAACCCTGCGGCTTTGGTTATGTCCAAGCTGACCATCGACAACTGTAAGCGCTCACATCACTCGGTTTAGGGATATATGCTCATCCCAGTATTGTATAGCTGCTGGCAATGCTAAAAACAGCAAGTCCGGCGACAAGGCTGCCGGACACAACACGTGAGTTTTGGACACCCCGCCGTAAAAGGAAACAGTTTGACTGACATTGCTCTGATCTCAGCGACGGATTCGACGTCTCCACCACCGACCTCACCATCGAAGACAGCACCATCTCCAACCAGGACGACTGCCTCGCTCTCAACAAGGGCAGTAACATCATCTTCCAGCGAAACACATGCACCGGCGGACACGGTATCTCCATCGGCTCTGTCTCCACCGGCGCGGCCGTCAAGAACGTACAGATCCTGAACAACAAGATCATCGACAACGACCAGGCGCTCCGTATCAAGACCAAGTCCGACGCGACGAGTGCTTCGGTTACGGACGTGACGTTCTCTGGCAACACTGCGACTGGCACGAAGAAGTATGGTGTCATCGTCGACCAGTCATACCCGAGCACTCTTGGGACTGCAGGCAACAACGTTGCAATGTCTGTGAGTAACACAATGTCATCTTACGACGACTGAGAACGAGTACTTACGAGTTGCTGGTAGAACATTGCCTTCACTGGTACCAACAACATCGCTGTCGTTGATGCGGCTCAGCGCGTCGCCGTCAACTGCGGCAAAGGGTGCACCGGTTCGTCCACCTCTCCCAACTGATACTACCATATTCAAACTCACCTCCTTTCTCCGCTTAGGCACCTGGGACTGGACCGGACTCACCGTCACCGGCGGAAAGGCTGGCAAGATCTACAACTATGCGGGCATCAAGTCTGGCAAGTACTAAACGTACTCGCCGTTAGCTCTTCTCTTGCCGTTTGGACGTAGATCGGCCCAACGGCTTACCTTTTCTGTTCCCCCGCTGCTGGTCTCGGATTTGAACCTCGCTCGCTCTTATGTTGACACAGTCATAGTTATTTCATACTTGCCAGTGCAAGTAATTAATTAAGCATTCCTAAATCATTTTGGCTTGAACAGTTCAACGGGGCTAAGTCTGAGTGTACGCTATAAAAAAAACGCAAGGTATAGTATAAAGCAGACTCGGTGTCTGATACATGTTCACAAACTCACAGTAAGCATCACAAGATCATTCGAGAATGGCATCGAAGATTCTCAACACCTGGTACGATTCCACTCCCCGTGCGGCATATCTCATGCCTGTCCCTGTCACTGCCCTTGTCTCTCCCTCTCCATCCCGATCACGATCGTGTCGTGAGTCGTGAGAGTGTGACTCGCTAAATGACTCCGAACGCCTGCTTTCAGAACGATGGTGGTCCTCTGGATCATCGTCCCGCCTCCTATCTCGATACTTCTCGCGCTAACCCTCCTAAGCATATGTGCACCTCTCATCTCCTGTTCGTTGGATCCGTCGCTGTAACTCCCATCGTGTACGTTGAGAGGCGTACCTTCACCCACAGACAACAATGTGTCTCGTGGGGTGCAGCGTCTAGCTATGAGAGCTTCAGCGCGAGAGGGACGTTCGGATACAGCGTCTTTTGAAAGAGACGAATTGAAGATGCGCGGGGAGCCGGTGGAGGCAAGGTGCCAGTTCCAGGAGCGGCGCGAGATGAGAGAGCCCGAGCACGGGCAGTGAGGTAGGTGGGATTGCATAGCAGAGAGTGGATCGAGTGTCGTTTTAGAAGAAAATCTACGAAAATAGAATGCAGCCATAAGATGAAAACGGATGCGAGATGTACTAGATGAACTTATTTATCCCCCTTATACCGTCTCCCCCACATGATCCTTCGCCTTGACCTCTGAGTCACGCTTCCTCTTAACCACGTCGTACTCGCGTCGATCTTGTCCGCGGTAAGTCACATGTGGTAAGGTTTATAATGTGCAATGCTGAGTTTCCCATGATCCCATGATGGTGCGGTGGAGGCGGGATAGCGTCATGAAGTTGCGAAACGTAATCATTTGCCGCCCGGGGCACGAGCTGACACGTGATTCTAATGCGAACATCCAGCACATGAATGCTCTACGGGGATGGAAATAAGCTGTGAGGCTGAGCAGGACTTTGTTTTATTCAAGGTTACGAAGAACCCCTGCTTCAATACATTTCAGGGGACCAAACAAACATAGGTGGGTCAAACATACAACTACTGTGAAAGACATGCGAGATTGAGAGTCCGTTACTCAGAATCAGAACAGATACGGAAAGAGTTTCGAGAACGGTAATGGTCGAGTTAAGCTCATCAAGCTCGCTTTGAAGTCCTTGAAGCTCGTATGTAGTTGCAAGCTTGCGCATACAGTTCAGCGTACTTGGATGTGACATCCCGAGTAG